>CAUYQU010001772.1:0-25039 GCA_963574635.1 Cheracebus regulus | reverse complement strand
TCCATCACCATCTTTGTCAAATTCTTCTATCATAGCTCGAAGTTCTTCATCACTCATGTTTTCACCCAATTCTCTAGCAACACGTCGCAAATTCCTCAAGCTTATTTTACCTGAATCATCATCATCAAATAGTTTAAATGCCTTGAGTATTTCTTCATGGGGATCTCTTTCCAATATCCAGTCTGTCACTACAGTTTAAAAAAATTTTTTTAATAAGCCTGCATAATCACAAAGGCATTCATTTGTGAAATCAACTAAATATTAGATGAGAATTAAAGCTGTGACTTTCAACATTTAGTCTGATAATAAAATGTCAAATGAGATCCCAAAACCCTGAGATAAACCTGAAATTAGAAAAACCAAATCCATATTTTAAATTTTAACCTTTTTATTATGAGCAACTTGTCTTATTAAAAAAAGTAAGCAAAACTGTATCACAGAGAGGCAAAATAAAAAGGACTACATTTATACCATATTTATTTAAGATCTATTATTATCAAGAATTGTACTAGGCTCCACTGACATCAAGCACACGAGGAGTGTGTCACTACTTGCAGAGAGACATACCAACAAAATAATTGGAGCTAACTAAATAAAACCTGCTTGCTGGCTAAATGTCATACTAACACTGATTGTTCCTCAAATTCAATCCAACTTCAAAACAAGAAAAACTGTGAAAGACAAAACGTACTGCCATCACAGACACAGGCACAATCTCAAGACAGCAGATGAAAATTCCACTAATACCTTCATGATTAGAAGAACTTCTTGGTTTTTCAAAATGTGGAAAGTAGTGAATAGGATCAAATCTGATTATAGTAGGAAAACTCACCTCAAAAACACCTCTGGAAAGAAGGTGTCCTTAAAGCTTACCCATTTTGTTTGGATAAATAACTCTCAGACAACTAACTAAAAATAAATGTAATTTCAAACCTGAATAGTGGATTTTAATATACTAAATATAATCATATGTAACAACATAGTAATAAGCTTAAGTATTTTCAATTTTACCAGTCTTTAATTAATAGCCACAATAAAAATTAAAATAAAAATCTGTGGCATAAAAATTGTTAAGTTACCAGATAAAATTCTAACAATATCCAAATAAATATCTCTGAAGTAATTACATACACTATCTGCCACTACAAGAAAAGGTATTTATGGCCTTTACTATGTTATTAAAAATAACTCAGTCCTGTTGAAGGTTACAGAATCATTAAAAAAAAAAAAAAAAAAGCAACTGCTTATAGATGGAAAATGCTGGAACGTCTAAGGAACCCAGAAAGAAAAAAATACAATCGAAGTCTCCTACAACCTATTGTTTTGCTGCTGTTTCATCCATATTTGGTTCAATAATCATCTATTCAAATGACTATTGTATCATCTACACATATTTTCAATAATTTCCTTTTATCCATTAATTTTATCCAAAAAGGCTTCCAAGTAACTAATTGAAGTATATTACTGTAAGTATGCAAATCATCAAAGCTCATAAATATTCAGTCAAAAAGGAGCTGGCATATCTACAGCCATAACACCAAAATAAAATACCACACTTAACTCTATGGCACATACTCAACTTATTTTGAATTTAGTCCCAACAAAAAAGCAGGACAAGGAAAAAAAGTGTTAAGAAATTTTCTTCACCAATTAAATAATTTACATGACAGGTGAACCAAAAAAGCAGCTTGCTGAAAGTATTAATGTACTTAAGGAAGCAACAGGGTGATTGGGGAACAGATGGGGCTCCAAGATGTATAAATTCTTATCCCACTGGTACTTTAATTGTGTTAGTTATTTCAGAGCTATGTGTCTATATATTCTTTTGTCAATACTCTTTCTTAAAATGCAGCTTTTCTTGGGAATTATAAATGCTCATCATTTTGGACAGCAAAACATTACCTAATATATAACTTTATGATGATTCTCCTCCATGCCTTCATGTTCTATTCTTGTTCCACAAAGTAGAATTTAAGAAATATATTTATTTTCAATGAAAATTATTAGTAAACTCACATAGAGGCAGTTAAGGTGGGTTTCATTTATTTCACAAAACTCTACATTTCTGCCCATATAACTGTTTTCAAATGATTTTCAACTGCATTTTCAAATTACACATACTATCAGAAATGTACTTCATCAAAATACTTTCTTAGACCTTTCATGTATAAAAATCACTTAAGAATACAGCAAATCTAAAAACATCACATTAAAAGTAAATTAAAAATCATTATAGGTAATGCTAGAAATACAGCTTTAACTGTATTTCTCACTGCCTTTTGGAAATTTCTATCCAAACATACCAGTTAGACACGTTGGACTCCAAACTCATTCCACTACCACCACAGTAGCTGTAGCTGCCTCCCCTACCCGTAACCCCACCAAAAGATAATAGCATCATTTACAGCTAGATTCCACATTTGAAAAGTATAAATCATTTTCAGTCCCATAAACTTAAACACTGATTAGGTCCTATAGTACGAGAATACTATTTTTTTATTTATTTTTTTGAAACAAGGTCTCACTCTGTTGCCCAGGCTCAAGGGTAATGGTGTGATCCCAGCTTACTGCAACCTCAACTCCTGGGCTAAAGCAATCTTCCCACCTCAGCCTCCAAAGCAGCTGGGACTACAGGCATGTGCCATCATGTCTGGCTAATTTTTTAAATTTTTTTTGTAGAGACAGGATCTCACTTTGTTGCCCTGGCTAGTTTCAAAGTCCTATGAGCAAGCAATCCTCCCATGTTTACCTCCCAAGTGCTGTGATTACAGGCATGAGCCACCAAGCCCAGCCTCTTTTTTATTCTTAAAGGTATTCCTTTTCTTTTCATCCTCACCATCCTCAGCATAAAAAAAATAGTATTTTCTGTCTGCAGTCTCTCTTCCTTCCAACTCATCATCAATAATACTCTCACCAGTTTTCTTTCTCAAACATATCATACATATCCCCTTCCTTAAAAATTGTCAATGATCCTCCACTGACTAAAATTCAAAATCTTTATGTTTTACAATATTTTACCAATCTGGCCCAATCCTACCTTTCCAGTCATTTCCCTATCATCTAGCCAAAATACCTAGTTTCCCAAACATGCTATACTTCTAGTACCATTCTTTGTTGTTGCTGCTTTCTAAGCCTAGAGTGCTTTTTCTCTACTTCTCCTGGCAATCTTGGAATGAAATCCTACTCACATTTCCAAAGGCCTAAATTTAAAATCTCCTCTGCAAAGTCTTCAATTCCTCTAGATCAGGGATTAACAAATCTTTCTGTAAAAGGCCAGATAGTAAATATTTTAGGCTTTGTAGAGGACCATAAAGTCTCTAACTACTCACTCTGCCATAGCAGCACAAAAGCTGCTTAAAAGAATGGGTGTGGTGGTGTACAAGCAGCAGCTGAATTTGGTCCAAAGACTATAGTTGCTGATTTCTGTCCTAGACAAAATTACAATTCACCACATAGTACTATAGCCTGTTGCCACCTATGTTTACATTTTGTCACCTATGTTTACATTGTAAGCTCCCTGAAAGAACATCTTAGTAACTTTTAACTAAGTCTTCTTCCCAACCCCAGTACAGTACCTAATACCAAAAAATTCAGTGTTAAATAAGCAAAATGAAGACAATAATACATACAATATTATCATCTTAACTGGCAGTGGTAAGTAGAACATGTCAAAGAGCATACAAATGTTTGACTTATGTTGGTCTTAAAGACAGTCATTCTTAAAAAACATGTTACTCACTAGCCTCAGGCTGTCTTGACTCTAAACTAACATTATATTTTAATGCTTTTTTTCTGTACTAGTTAGAATCTAGTCAAGTGCCAAACTTCATCCAGATTTATCTGCGGAACAGTATCCTTAGGTGGTTCATAAAACTAGGACTCAAATGTTCTGAATTAGAATCATTTGTCCCGAAGCATAAAATATATTAATCTGTGGTCAGTCATTAATCAAAAATAATCAACAAAAGGGGGAATACATAGTTCTTGACTGACTGATTCCCAAACAGTAATAAATTTTTATTTGACACCTGGTACTCTCCATAGGTAGCCTTAAAATAGCTAAGATAAGTGTTGACAACAGGTTAATCTTTGAGTGTCAAATGCTGAAGTTTTGCCACACCCATTTATTCTACAAGGAACCCCAGCATTTCTGCTCTATTAATAACAGAACAGATGGGTGTCAGGAAAAAGTGGAGGTGGCATGGGATTCTGGTCCCAACTGCCAATAAAAATCACAACTTTTAACTTGTATTCACTTAAGATAAAATAAAATATTTTGTAAAATTATTAATGATGATATAGTGCTTAAAATAGCCTTTATGAAAAAAGGTCAATAAAAAATATACAAAGAGTATATTTTAAGTCTAAGTGATACATATATGATTATTTCGAGTCCTTGAAACAAAGACAATATTTTAAAGTAATAATAACAGCAAATGCTTAGTAGCACTTACAACACGCTAGGCCTTTTCTAAGTACTTTACATATCATTAACTTATTTAATCCTCACAAGAATTTTATGCGAGAGTACAATGATCCCTGCTTTATAGTTGAAAATGAAGTACACAGTATTAAAATGACCAAGTTCCAGAGCTATAAAATGGCAAAACCAAGGTATGAACCTAGGGAATCTGGTTCCCAGTGCTAAACCACTACACTGTACTAAATATACCTGAATTATAGCTCCTTCCTAGTAGTATCATTTCCACTATATCCTGATACCTTGTTTCTACAAATAAACAATCTAAGGTAAAACTAGGAATACTGTGATCATAAACCTCAGAAGAATGTCCATTCTGGGAGAAAAAAAGGTGGCTCTCTCCCTCTCCTCAAATAAATAATTCTATAAATTAGAGGAAAAAAAGAAAATGCTCCCCAAACAGACAAGTAGCCTCTCTAAACAGTCATATGTTAGTTCCTAAGTTGAGGATCTTCTATGTTGTGGGGTTTTTTTTTCCTGTTAGGTTTATTATTTCTTTTCCATCTCAACTGCTTTTGATGTGAGCTTTTGGATTTAAAAAACTGACTAATGACATGAATATAAATTTTCTTTGCGTCTACTAATTGCCATTTCTTTTTGCTTCCCATATTGCTTCTTCATGAATATTTAAAATAAGTGGTTTGTGTACGTAACAGAATTTGTTTCCAAATTTTTTTAATACCTTAAAATATTTATATAATGTACTTATATTGTGACCCACTGGTTTAGAAAAAAAAATAATAGAAATAAACCTGAATATTTATACATTTTGTAGATAATATTCTGGACAATATATTTAAGTCATAATAGCAAAGTCCTTGCCTTTCAGAATCTTCTATTTTGAAAAAACCTAGT
Organism: Cheracebus regulus; assembly: GCA_963574635.1. Taxonomy (NCBI): domain Eukaryota; kingdom Metazoa; phylum Chordata; class Mammalia; order Primates; family Pitheciidae; genus Cheracebus; species Cheracebus regulus. Next base: position 19,704 of record CAUYQU010001772.1, on the reverse strand, counting down.
CTATATATGCTATAAATAATTTACTAAAATCAACTATTCAAAAATTTAGCCATATTAAGCCTATGCCATATTATCTTCACTTGGTGGTTCTAAGATGTTTTCTCCTGCTTCCAGTATGCCCACTGCCTCCTTTACTACAAAACTTTCCCCAATCCTAACTCTAAATAGATGACTTTTCCACTGAGACCAAGGTCATCCAGAGGATGTAGCCTCTTACGAACTTTGTCAACCTGAAGTCATGCATTTCATCTACAGCTAAAGATACCAACTGCTACCAATTCCCCCTTGTCCCACTTAGCCAACAAAAATCACATACCATAAAGACCTTGGGAAACTTTTTCCAAATAGGTGGGTATCAAATTTTCTGTTTTACTAAGCAAAAATAATTGTTTGATCAGCCTTTATCACATAATATAAATACACATAACTTAGAAACGCATCTTTCCATAAAAAGCTACACAATAGTTCCCTGATTAGAATATTGAGAACAAAACAAAACTACAAATCTCAGAGCAAAGCCGTAAATATTTTTTCTCTGAAAATAAAAGTTAAAAAAATAACAAAACTGAATGAGTCACATTATACACCAGTGTTCTATAAGAAAATTCCATAACCTAGAGAATTTAAAATAAAAAACTCATATTAATCAGACAATTTCCTAACAGCTGCTGATTACAAAGACTATTAAAATACACACCAACTTCATTAAAATCTTCAAAGGTGATTTTCCCTGTGGCTTCTCTGTCATAATCTTTAAGAATCTTCAGTACATCAGCTTTTTTTACATCAAACCCCAAGGCTCTCATTGCCACCTTTTGGATTAAAAGGGAAAAGCAAATTATGAAGCACTCTTTACTAAATAATTTCTAATTCTTAAGTTTTTACATCTTAAGAGATAACAACACATTAATAAAATATAACTCTTTTGTATCTTTTATCTCTCTAAATTAGCAAAGTAACATTGTTCTTCAGTACTGAAATTAAGTATAAGTTTTTTCATTTATAAATTGCATTTTTATATGACAAAGTAACTAACAAGTGTTTACAAATTTTACTATATAAAAGGCACTAACTTACTGCACAGATAATTTGATTGTTATTTGTTCTCAAGGGATTAACAACCAAAATGAGAAGGCATGGCATAAATATTAAACAGTTATATGACAGAAGAGATAAAATATTAAAATAAGAATTATCAGTCTCTCCATGATTAGTTATCATGTAAATGATACGGCTAAGGTCCCTGAGTTTAGAGGGAAAAAAAAGAGATTTTGTCGCTAGTAACAAGGAAGAAGACATGTTACTGACTAGAGAAGTATTATTTGGAAACATTCAAATTGTTCCTTGAATGATAGATGAAGAGGAGCAGCAGGGCATTTGGGAAGGATAACTGGTATTAAAAGGCACACTGAAATGAAGGTTTGAAGGACAGTGAACAGAGCAGTTTACGTCACTGAATTCTGAGTTCAGGTGGAAGAAAGCAGTTAGCAAATGAAAAAAAGTAGATGGTGGCAAAAGTATAGAGAACATTCAGTAGAAAGCAAAGAAATCTGAACTTTAAGTAGTGTGTAATGAGGAGTCATTAATAGTAAAGGTTTATGAGCAATGAACAATTTATGAGTAATGGTGAAAGAATTTTTAAACTATCTAAATTCAATGTTAGTGTACAAGGTGAACTAGAGTTAGAGAAATCATTTAGGAAGCTCCAGGTATGAAATAAGGTCCCAAACCAGGAGAGTCAATGGTTACAAATGGAACAGACATTATTATACTATAAAGGAAGAATTGATCAAATCTGGGTAAACAAACAAACAAACAAAAAAAACCAGTGGGAAAAGAGAGCTAAAGAGGACCGCAAGATTGAGAAAGCTAGACTTATAGGCCTATTAACTGCTTTTATATACTCTATCCTGTCACTGCATAGTTCCTACCCCTACTTGGAATTCTTATGCTTAAAAATCCCTTGCAAAATTAGAAAAATTAAAACTAACAAATACTTATATTCACTACCCATTAAGGCTATTAAAAATCTGAAAATGCCATCTTTCCCACTGTGCTAAAAGTCCCATTCTACCCTAAACCCAAATCTCTCCTTATACCCTGACAAATAATAATTTACAAATCTCTCCCCACACCTTGACATTCTAGGTCTTAAAGTTGACATTTTTACCCATTAGCATGTGTCAACATCAAACAGCACCAGAGAAAGTGGATTGAGACTATGTTACTAGCAAATCCAATTTATAAGATTAAAAGACAACATTCCCTCAATCTGAAAACAGTGAGTCACCAAGAAACAAAAACAAAAACAAAAAACAGTGAAAAGAATATGGTAAGAATAGTTTAAATTCCAGTTTGAAATCCTTTAATTATGTCAGTGAAAAATAAGCACCTTCCCTAGGAATGTATTTTTACATTTAAAATACTATTCATTTTATCATGTGAAAAAGACTTTCTAAAAACTATGTTATGGGTTCTGTTCAGTTTTATTATAGCATCTAACCAGGAATAATTAAAATGCCTTCATAGTTCCAAACCAGTTTAGTTAATTATTTAGAAATGTAAAGCAACTGTCAAAATGCAAATCATTTTAACAGAAAAACAAATATTTTAAAGTATGCCATTACCTTTAATTCATGATAATCTATTGCTTCATCTTTGTCTGTATCAAATAGTTCAAAAGCATCTTTAATTTCTTGTTTCTGTTCCTCAGACAATTCTCTTCTTTTTTTCCTCTTTGTTTTGTCTACTACAAGCTCGCTTCTACGAAATGGGAAAAAAAAAGTCCTTAAATTAAAGGAGAATTAAATTAAAGTTCACTTTAATTCTCTTTGCTAACAGAAATTAGCCAATAATTATTTTCTAAATTTCAGAAAAGAAAGTACTTTGGAGAAAGATACGGAAACTTTCCCTTTATGAGTCAATGCCCTGTTTACTCCATAATCTAAATTGCTGTAAATCTGAACTTCCCAAAACTAAAGATTGTTAAAGATTATTAAAATAAATGAGGACCATACTTTTCCTTTTCCCAGCTTTTTATTTATTCCCACTTTTCTCAGCTTTTTATTTATTTCCACTTTTCTCAGCTTTTTATTTATTCCCACTAATGTTACTGTGGAAGAAACAAGAACTGTGAATAAGTAACATTGCTTTTATGTCTGAAATTCCAACCAACTCTAACCAAAAAACAAAATACTCACATTATTCTAAAAGGGTGTTAAAGAAAAATAACTCCAAACGAAACCAATATTCATAGCTGACAATCACTATATACTGGTTTACTTTTGATAGTTCTTATAATTAAGTTTGTAAAATTACTACAAAAAAATACAACCGAATTTACTTAGTATTTTAGCACTGTTGGTTAAAAATGTTTTTAGATTATACCTTTCTACAGTTTGGCAATTTATGTGTCATTTCCTCCATTGATATTAACAAACCATTCAAAATATTAATGAGTCTAAACATGACAAATATTAGATGCCAAAAAAACATACAATATTTGTACTTCATTCTATATAAAAATGTGACGAGTCTTGTCTCACTTAACATGTAAACTGGAGGTTAAACTTCTCATAACAAACTCTGGAAAGGCTTAAAGAAAAAAAGTAACAATTTTTTTTAAGCCAGAAATGTTTTTCTTAAGAACTGCCCATCTAAATATGCTCCAAATTTTCACAGGGGGATGCAACACTGGTATAAGAACAAGTTTTGAAACCTATAATTCGATAACACATTATCATGTAAAAAGCAGCTGACTCTATTTAAAACACATATCTAGTTGCATATGAAAGTCGTGTTGGTCTCTGAAAGCAAGAAGAAAAAAAAAAGGCCAGGAAGTGACCAGTAGGTGCAGTATACAAAGCTGAGGAAGCTTCCTTTCATGAAACCTAACTTGACACAAACTTGGGTATTCCTGGGGTCAGTCTTCCTTCCTGAGACTTTTAGAGGCCAAGTCCAGACCGACCCACCCCTGACCCCAGCCAAGGGTACCAAGATAATCCCTTAGCAGAACACGGAACATTTTTAGTGTCCTAAGTATATAGTTTTACGGTACAACTTTTACAAAGGGGGAGAGGGCAACAAACAGAGGGTTAGAAGTTAGAATTGAAAGGCAAAGAAATGCAAGAAACAGGAAATCCAAGAGACGGTTTGCCAATCAAATTCACTAAAATGGGTCTCCAACTACACCGTAAAGCAAGGCCTTGAGAAATGAGGAAGGAGGAGTTTTGTGTTATTGCCAAAATGTATAGGTTGGTGATTTGCATTAGCAGCGGAGCAGCCGAGGCGGGGCCCTGGCCAGCTACAGGAATTGAATGAAGGGATGCTCCGCGGCCTGATCTCTCAAAGAAACGAGTAGAAGCCTCGCGGTATTTCGTTCCCTCCGCGCTCGCAACCAAGGCCATCTTTTTGGCAGTGCAAAGCCCTACGCGCTGACAGAAATAACTTCCTCAGTAGATATGCACTGGGCTCGATCCCTGTAAGGCACCAGGGCCCAGAGGGTGATTGGTCCGGGTAGGCTACCCTAGGCTCCTTTCCCGCGTCCCAAAACTGCATCCTCTACCTCGCCTCGGCCCCAAACGGCCTCCCTTCCACACCCTCCCTGCGTCCCGCTCTGGGGTGTGGAGAACACTGCCGCCTCCTGATTACCGACCTCAGGGCTAAACTCATTATCTCTTCGGACAGAGACGTTCCTCTCAAGAACGATTGTAACCCCCTACCCAAGACAGCAAGACTCCCACAGCCGTTCAACAGACACAAACGACCTTAGCGGCCTCAGGGACCGCCCACAACATAGACACTTTTGAGCTGGATTGGTTGAAAAATCGCTACGGTTCTGCCTATTAGGGCGGAAGGTTCACAATTCTCTGTTTTCATTGGGTGAGTTTTACGTCAATCAGAGAAAAAAACTTTCTGTCCTTCACCCCCCCCCCCCCCAATAAGAGGGCCGCTCCCGCCCTACGGATTGGCCCGATGCCTTTTTCCCCGAATCCTTTGCGGGTCCGGCCTCTGATCCCTGCGTGGAGGTTCCGGCGGTGGGTGGGTGCGCCTAGTCTCTCGCGTGAAGCTCTGCAGTCTGTGGGGCCGGCGTTCGGAAACTGGACATACAGCTCCGACGGAGAGAAGGGAAGGGACACGCTGCAGGCCACCCTCCGGCTAGAAGGAGGGAGTAGCTGAGGAACAAGATCTGCGAAATTTGGTTCTGCTCTGTTCTAAAACTTTGGATGACCTCAGTACCTGGGGAAAGTGTTTAAAATGCAGATTTAAATGCCCCTTTCTCCATTCTAATTTCAGTAGGTATGAATCTTCGTTTTTACCCCTCACAAGCCTTCCAGGTGATTCTGAGGCAGGTACTGTGACTATACTTGGATTATCACCGGGTTAGATTATTAGGCTATTTATGGTGAAGCTGTATCTAAACCGCCCTTCCCTCTCGGTCTCCTCCTTTGAACTGTTTACAACGAATTTGTTCGTTTCTCTTTCTTATTTTACAGTGCTGTAAGCTGTTTATACACGTGAGACTGTCTTCACTACCAAACCAAGTCTCTTAAAGCTCACTTGAATGTCTTCTTATTCATCTGTCTTACTAGGTTCAGTTTCTTGAAGGCCATGATTATATCTATTTAAGGCTTTTCCTTGTACCTAATAAAATGTCTGGTGCATAGGTGCTCGGTAAATTGAGTGGAATCTTTTGAAACCCCACAAAATACTGAGCTAAACAGCAAAGCACATAAACGTTAATAAAATAGCCTGAGGGTGGGAGTTGAAGGCAGAGGATATATAAACATTACATGTTTAAGGTATGTATATAAAGGTTTAGAGAAGGGAGAGGATACAAGATAGGCTTCTTAAAGGAGGTGGCATAAATGTTAGACCTAGAAGAATGAGCTAAATTTGCATAAGTAAAGATAGTTTGATAGAACAAGCTAAAAATTAGCTAAGGGTTAGTACCCCTAAAAAAAAAAGTGGAACTTTTATTTTTTTTGTACTTTAAATTTTAAGGTACTTTTATAAATCACCTTTGAGTTCTAAAAGGAAAGAGAAGTTGCAATTACTAGAACCTAATGACATTGAAAAAAATTATATGTTAAAATTTTAAGATACAGACCAAGCTGTAGGAGAACATTATTTTAAAGAAGAAAGGATAAAAATAGACCAAACATTTATCTGAAGATGTTAGAAATGAAGAAGAAAATTGTATAATTGAAATTAGGAAGAGGAAATTAGTAAAGATAAAGTTTGAGAACAATGTTTAAAAGGCAATTGTTCAAACTGATAAAGTACTCAATCTAGTATAAAGCTGGTTTTTTAAATTCCAAGACTTACAGGAAGTGTAACAAGAAAAGGAATAGTGCCACTAGTAAGGTTGGTAATTTAATAAAAGGGAGGTTTAAAAATTATTAAAATATTTTATACAATTTTATGCAGCCAATAAATATTAATACAAAATGACATAGTCACTTTTCAAGGAAAACATAACTCAAAAAAGATGGAGAAGTGAATTAAGTCAATACAGACAGAACTGAAAAAAATGCTTAAGTTCTGTAATTTCAAATAAAAAGCCTCCAGCCCACTCAGATTTATGGCTGAGTTTTTAAAAATCTTAAGACCTAAATCTTGTGCTTTAAACCCAAGTCATAGAAAATGGTGGAGAGCTTCTTATCTTAATTTTTGAAGCTAGTATAATCTTTAACATCCTGAAAGAACAGTTAAAGTCAGTCGGTGTAAGCTCGGTGGGGATGATGAAGACCATACATGTTGCTCACCATTGTATCCCTAGTGCCTGGCTCATTTTTGATGTTCGTTTGTGAAAATAAGTGCAAAAATCCTAGATGTTAGCAAAATTAGTTTGATACTGTCTTAAAGGAACAATTTTTCTATAACCGAATTGAGTTAATTTTTTTAAGCGCAAAGATAATTCAAAATATAAATCTATAAATCTATGTTAAATAATTATAGTGTTAAGGAAATCATCCCAGTGTCAAAAAGGCACTGAATAATGTCCAACACCTTTTCTACTAAGATGTAAATAAAGTGGGTTTAGAAAATCCTTTTTTTAATATCAACAAAATACTTGAAACACTGGTGTTTCTCAAACCTCATTCCTGGAACACTAGAATTATGTGTGATACTTTTGGTCTCAAAGAGAGTGAGTTTTGTAGGCAAATAATTTGGGAAAACAGATTTTAAAATGTATTCAATAGAGTATTTTCTTAAGAGAGTGACAGGGAATTTACATGCATCACTTATATTTAATTAGAACTAGTGACAACCACTTCTTGCTGCAAGGGAGATTGAGACAAGAAATCTCTAGATGGAAAACTGCTCTGCTGAAACTTGGGGTCTGATCATCTATTACTAAAGGTTAGACAGGTGATTAGCAGCTCTGCCACAAATACCATTAAAGCAGTTATTAATATTATCCTTGAAATTCTCATCAGTTATTCCACAAAACAAGAAAAAGAAGTGACATATAAAATTAACATTATGTATAGATGATTTCAGCAAAGTAGCTGATGACCAGACAAATTTGCAAAATCAAACATTTACAAAATATAATGAAATGATTAATAATAACAATATGAGCTTCCTAGAAATAAATTTTACAGGAAATCTGTAGACTCAGTAGGTAGAAAAACCACAAAGCTCTACCGAAGAACGTGAGATTTAAGTGAATTGAGAGAGAAGCTATACTAGATGGGAAAATTCAGTATTGTAACTAATTATATTTTAAATTTATAAATTTGATGCAATCAGAATTTAAATTTTCATATTTTTCTTGAACAAAATTATTCCAAAGATCATCTCAAGAATTGCATAAAAATAACTTACTAAATTTTGAAAAAAATAATAATACAAAAATTGCTCTATGGGGCACTAAAATGTATTTGGTGCAGTGGTAATCAGACCAGAAATTCCAGAGACAGCCAAATGTAAATAAAAGTTTCTGCTTTGTGGAGGTAGTTACATGAGTATTTGTTTAGTCTGCTTCCTAAAGCCTTAATAAAGCAAGAGTTACTTTGTCACCTAAGCTGGAGTACCATAGTTCACTGTAACCTACAACTCATGGGTTCAAAGGATCCTCCCACCTCAGCCTCCTGAAAAGTTAGGACTACAGAAGCATGCCACCATGCTCAGCTAAATTTTTTTTTTTTTTAATTTTACACTATGTTGCTATGTTGCCCAGGCTGGTCTAGAACTCCTGGTCTCAAGTGATCCTCCAGCCTCAGGCTCCCAAAATGTTAAAAGATTAACAGGAATTAACTCCAGTTTCTATCCAATAAATTAATTTCTAAAGCTGAAGTGATCTGGAGAGAGAACATCAGCAGACTAAGTATTTAAAAAAATATTGGAAAGATCAAAAGAAATATGGAAATTTGTTGACAGATGAAACAGATTCCGGAAGTGGTGCGTCAGAATTTTCAGGAGGCAACTAATGTTTCACAGAGAGTTGATCTGCCTAGCAGTTTCGCAGAGAGACTCCAGGAATAGAGTTCTCTTGTACAGTAGAAGGTGGAAATGAGAAGGGAGCTAAATACAAAATGTCAATTTAAAACCTCTTTAGAAACTACTGCACTTCAGTTCCTCCAGATTCCTCTCCCCAGTGTTCTGTCTCTGTTGCTCAGGCTGAAATGCAGTGGCATGGTCATAGATCATAGCTCATTGCAACCTCACTCAACCTCCTGTGCTCAAGCAATCCTCCCACCTTGCGTTTTGGCCTCCTGAAGTGCTGGGATTACAAGCATGAGCTACTGCAACTAGCCCTAGTCTTAAAAATGAATGAAGAATGAAAAACCATTGGAGATATGAAGAAAATCAACAGCATGAAAGACAAAACTAAGAAAGCCATTTTAGGAAAACTCTGAGGCAGCTAAGGAAGTAAAATAATAATAATAATAATAATAATAATAATAATAAGCTTCCTAAGAAGTACTCGAGAAAATATTAGAGAACAGAATACTCTGAAAAAGGAGCATTCAGAGAATAAAAAACTGTTGAAAATAAACATATGAATGTAAAAATTAAAATTTTAATAAAATGGCAAGATAATTTAATTGAAAAAATATCGCAAAACCTGTGAGATTCAAACAAAAACATGGAGAATTTTGGAAAAAATAAACCGTGGAAGATTCATTATTTGACTAACAAGAATTTCTGAAAGAGAGAGCAACAAATGGAGAAGTAGAAAAATATCAGACACTGAAAAGATTTCAAGGAACTGAAGATAAATACAGGTCTCCAAATTGATAGAACACATTTAGTGCTGATCAAAATAATGGTAAAAGAACCACACTTAGCCACATAAAGAAGACATTTCAGAGCATCAAAAAGAAAAAGGCCTAAAAGCTTCCAGAGGCAAGAATCTGACCTTTTATTAAAGAATAAGAATTGAGCTAGTATCAGATTTCTCATCAGAAACTTTAGATACCAAAAGACAATACCTTCAAAATTGTAAGTGAAAATTATTTTGAACTTAGAATTCTGTTCCATGTCAGAACAAAAATCAAGTGTGAGTACGTCTGAAAATGTACTCCAGAAAAGTAAGAATGAAATCCAAAAATACGATAGATGTAAAATACAAGTGTAGCAGACAGAATGACCCACCAAACATGTCCATGTCCTAATTCTGGAAATTTATTAATGTTACATGGAAAAAGGAACTTTGTAGGTGTAATTAAGGTTATCAACCTTAAAATAGGGGATTATCCTGGATTATCCAGGGGATTCAGTCTAATCACATGAGTGCTAAAAATCAGAGAACTTCCACTTAGAGGCAGGAAAAATGAAGCAGGAGAGGTTAGAGAGATTTAAAGTATAAGAACTCTGGCCAGGCATGGTAATCCACACCTGTAATCCCAGCACTTTGAGAGGCAAAGGCGGGTAAATCTCCTGAAGTCAGGAATTTGAAACCAGCCTGGCCAACATGGCAAAACCCTGTCTTTACTAAAAATACAAAAATTAGCCAGGCATGGTGGCATGTACCTGTAGTCTCACCTACTCAGGAGGCTGAGGCAGGAGAATTGCTTGAACCTGGGAGGTGGAGGTTGCAGTGAGCTGAGATCGTGCCATTGCACTCTAGCCTGGGTGACAGAGTAAGACTGTGTCTTAGATTAGATGGATAGATAGATAGATAGATAATAGATAGATAGATAGATATACAGATAATAAGCAACAATTATAGGCTTTGAAAATGAAATGAGATCATGAGTCAAAGAATAAAGCCTGCTTCTCAAAGTTGAGATGACCCTAGCCAACAACCAGCAAGAAATTGAGGACCCCAATTCTACAAAACTATGGAACTGAATTGTGTAATACCTGAATAACCTGGAAGTAGATTCACCCCCCAGAGCCTCCTGAAAGAAGCTCAGCCCTGTTGACACCTTGGTAGGCCTTGTAAGACCCTAAGCAGAAGATGTAGTTGAGCCACACGGTACCTAGACTTCTGACTTATGGAACTGTGACATAATGAGTGAGTGTTGATTTTAGCCACTAAATGTGTAGTAATATGGTAGCAATAGAAAATGAATACATCTCATAAGAGATGAAAGAGAAAAGGAGGAGATACAGAGGCTTAGAAAGCAGCTGGCCTAAAAAGATAAGACAACTAGGGAAATGTTTTCAAGAAGAAAAATTGAATGAGTTCCACACAGTAGATAGAAATGGGTAGAGAACATGAACATACTCAGTGACATGGTGAAGAAAGTATTGATAAGAAAAAAAAGAAGGTAATTAGAAAGTCTTTGAAAAAAACTAAAATTTTATAAGAAAATTATGGCTTAAAAATGATGTAAACTAAAATAATGCAATATCAGGCTGCAGTGAATGTTATGAAGTACCACTTACCTTTCTCGTTTCAGAACCAAAGAACTTATATCCCCAGTTTCCAGGAGTTTTGACTGCTAAAAACTCACAATTTAGTTCCCCCAGGAAATTGCCCTCCACCAAAGGTATGTGTCTTGCAAAAGATTACAAACCTTCCTTGTGTAACACATCCAAAGACTGGTTAGTGTGGAAGAAAAAGGGCTGAGTTCCTTGCGTCAATTCAAGGGAACTCTGAAGGTCCTCTGCAACTTGATTGTTCCCCATCCAGTAAGCTGAGGCTTCTGTTTTGACAGCACCATGGTTTAACTTCTCCCTGTGTCTAGTTCTGCTTTTGTCAGCCCCTTGTTTCTGAGAGGCTTCCCCAATAAACTTCATTTATGGAAATCTGTCTCATAATCTCTTTCCCAGAGAACTCACCCTAAGACACAGACAACTGACAGAATATAAAAAGAACAAGACAAACATATTAGGTCACCACAAATAGGCAGCTTAGCCTTAGAAATACAAATTTTAAAAGTTAAGTTAAAAAACTATGTTTAAAGAAAATGAGTGAACTTATTAGAAACAAAAGATGAAATATTTAAAAGACCACAGATGTTTATAGCAGCTTTATTTATAATGGCCAAAACTGGGAAGCAACCAAGATGTCTTCAATAGATTATAGGATAAACTGTGGTACATCCAGACAATAGACTGTTATTCACCTCTAAAAAGAACAAAACAGGCCAGGCATGGTGGCTCATACCTGTAATCTCAGCGTGTTGGAAAACAGAGGCAGGAGGATCACTTGAGGCCTGGAGTTCTCAGAGTTCTAGACCAACCTGAGCAACATAGTGAGATGCCCCATGTCTACCAAAAAAATTAAAAAGCTTTTTTTTTTTTGAGATGGAGTCATGCTCTGTTGCCCATGCTGGAGTGCAATGGTGAGATCTCGGCTCACTGCAATCTCTGCTTCCCAAGCTCAAACAATTCTCATGCCTCAGTTTCTAGAGTAGCTGGGACTATGAGAATATGCCACCTTACCCAGCTAATTTTTGTATTTTTAGTAGAGACAGGGTTTCACCATGTTGCCCAGGCTAGTCTGGAACTCCTGACCTCAAGTGATCCACCCGCCTAGGCCTCCTAAAGTGCTGGGATTACAGGTGTGAGCCACAGTGCCCAGCCCAAAAAAATGTATTAAATAGACACAATGGCACACACCTGAGGTCCTAGCTGCTTGAGAAGCTGAGGCAGGAGGATTGCTTGTGCCCAGGAGGTCGAGGTTACAGTGAACTATTGTGCCACTGCACTCCTGCATGGGTGACAGAGTGAGACTATCTCAAAAAAATAAAAAGAAATCAGTAAAAAAAAAAAAAAGCTATCAAGCCATGAAAAGACATGAAGGAAACTTAAATGCATATTACTAAGAAAAGAAGGCAAAGCTGAAAAGGCTATATACTATATGATCCAAGTATGTGACATTTTGGAAAAGACAAAAACTATAGAGTCAGCAAAAAGATCAGTGGCTGTCAGGGATCAGGCAGAGGAGGCATGAATAGGCAGAGCACAGAGGATGTTTAGGGTAGTGAAAACTATATGACCCTATAATAATAGACAGATTTCATTATATATTTGTAAATACCCATGGAAAGTACAACACCAAAAGTGAATCTTAATGTGGACTATGGACTTCGGATGATAATAGTGCATCAATGTAGGTTCGTCAGTTGTCATAAATGTACCTCTCTCATGCAAGATATTGATAGTAGGGGAGACATTGCACAAGTATAGGGGCAGAGGATACATGTGAGCTCTGAAATTTCTGCTCAATTTTGCTGTGAACCTAAAAGTGCTCTAAAAAATGTTCTGTTTTCTTTAAAAAGATGAGACTGTTAAGAGTATTTAAAATGGATTACCTCTGGGAAATGAGACACTGATTTTCTATTCCAACTGAGACCAATTGCTTTTTAGATCTGTCAAAACAACAATTGGATTCTTTGGTTAAAGCCACCATTCCTCATATTTCACATCTTCATCCTGTTATTATGTTTCACTCTTCCTTTGCTGGAGTGTATCTTCGGGAACTCAGAAATGGTATATGACAGGTGATTTTCTAAATTCTTTATTTTGTTCCCACAACTGCTTTTACAGTTGAAATGAAAAAGGAAAATAATAGGGAAGGTGACTTTTAGCCTTATGAACTATATTTAATAAACCACATCCATGAAGTACTTTAATAAAAGTGTAGAATGGAAGGAAAACTTCGTTTGGACAAAATGTATTCTACAGTCCATCAGGAAAATAAAGTTAGATCCACATTTCAGATTTTGTATCTCATGGCATAATCATTGAAAAAAAAATCTGAAAAACAAGATTTTGCATCAAAATACAATCAAGACAAAAGTTTATAAAAAACTTAACATATACTTATTTTGATAATCTCAGATTTCAGAAAGACTTCTTCAGCATAATTATTAAGATTAGAACCCATAAAAGAATGATAGATCTGACTATACAAATGTGCTTTTTTTTTGAGACAGAATCTTGCCCTGTCACCCAGCAGGCTGGAATGCACCAGTGCAATCTCAGCTCACTGTAACCTCTACCTCCTGGGTTCAAGTGATTCTCCTGCCTCAGCCTTCCAAGTAGCTAGGACTACAAGCCCGTGCCACCACGCCTGGCTAATTTTTGTATATTCAGTAGAGACGGGTTTCACCACATTGGTCAGGCTGGTCCCAAACTCCCAGTCTCAGGTGATCCACCTGTCTCAGCCTCCCAGAGTGCTGGAATTATAGACATGAGCCACTGTACCTGGCCCAAATGCACATCTTTATATAAATAAAATATCTTTATATAAATAAAATACACGCCAAGCTGTGTAACCAGCACTTAACTCTGGAGAGAACAATGGCAACTGAAGAAGGGATCAGGAAAAATCTTCAGTGGAAAGCACAGGCAACAAAACAAAAAGTAAATAGATTGGGCTTCACCAAAACTAAAAACTTTTGAACATCAAAAGATACTATGAAGAGAGTGAAAAAGAGACCCGCCTGGGAGAAAATACTTGCAAATCATGTATCTGATAAAGGACTGGTATTCCGAATGTATAAAGAAATCATATAACTGAACAACAGAAAAACAATTTAAAAATAGGCCAAGGACTCAAATAGACATTTCACCAAGAAGACATACGAATGAATAATACGGACATGAGAAGATATTCAATATGACTAATCACTGGGGAAATGAAATCAAAATCTGATGAGATACCACTTCACATCCATTAAAATGGCTGGTATAGAAACAAACAAACAACATCTGAAAATAGCAAATATTGGCAAGAACGTGGAGAAATTGGAACCCTCTGCGTTGCAAGTGGGAATGTAAAATGGTAGAGGTGCTGTGGAAAGTAATATGGCAGCTTCTCAAAAAACACCTGTGATCCATATGATTCAACAGTTCCACTTCTGGGTATATACCCAGAAGAAATGAAAACAGTCTAGAACAGGTAGCTGTTTACCCATATTTGTAGCAGCATTATTCATAACAGCCAAAGGTAGAAACAACCCAAATGTCCATTGGATAAAGTAAATATAGTCTATAAATACACTGGAATATTACTTAGCCTTAAAAAGAAATGAAATCCTCATACATACTACATTATGGGTGAACTTTGAAAACATTGTTAAATGAAATAAGCCAGACACAAAAGGACAAATACTCTATCATTCTACTTATATGAGGTACCTAGAATAGAGAAATTCATAGAGACAGAAAGTAGAATGGTGATTATCTGGGACTGGATGAAGGAAACAATGGGGAGTTGCTGTTTAATGGGTAGAGAGTCTCAGTTTGAGATTATGAAAATATAGGAGACAGAGGAACCCCTTTCAAAAAAAAAATTAAAGTTATGCTGTGAGGAAACAATCAGATGAATCCAGAAAGTAAAACATTCCTTAGGAACTGACCATTCCCTTCAGCAAGCCAGTGCCAAGAAAAAGGCAGTAACTTAGATTGATAAAGATTTAAAGGATATTACCACTAGATAAAACGTCTTGTCCCAGATTAGATACTAGTTTGGACAAAGCTGCTGTAAAAGGCATCATGAAGACAACTGAGGAAATTTGAATAGGAATTAGGAATAAGAGAATATAAAGGAAATATTAACTTTTTCAGGCACTATAAGAATATATATGAAAAATGTTATTTTTTGGAAATGCAAACTGTTTAAAGGTTAAATGTTCAAAATCTCTATAATTTACTTTAAATGGTATACAAAAATACTTTAAAAATTGGGATACAAGGATAAGTAATATTTTATGTCATCTAATTCCTAATTCATATTCAAATTTCCTCATTTGTCTCCATAATACCTTTTACAGTTGTTTTGTCCAAACCAATATCTAATCTGGGACAAGACATTTTATCTGGTTGTAATATCCTTTATATCTCTTTTTGAGTTGGCACAAAAGTAATTGTGGTTTTTGCCATTATAAAGGATCTAAGACGAGAATTAGGAGGTGACCAAGAATTTAGTACTATAGATTTGAGGTCACTGAGAAAGTGACATTTGAGCTGAGATATTAAGTGATTTCCAGCTATGTCAGTTCAGGTCCTCGAAGGTCTAGATGACAAGATAGGATTTGTTTTAAAATAGACCAGAAAACACCTGTGAAGGATAAAAGTGTGGCAAGCAAGAGAAGGCAGGAGAGTCTTCAAACTGCAGTGCAGTTTTGGCACCTGGGAAAGGAGATCAGGAAAGAGGATTGGATAGGCAGCACAGTTGTGAGGAAGTCTCAATCAGGCCAATGAGAGCCCCACAGTAGAAACTGTCTATAAAGAAGTCCTGCCTTGGGCAAGAATGGCCCAGCCTGGTGTCCCCACTGATCATCCCCAGTGATAGTGCTCAGTCCTTGGCTGGATGCAGTTGGCCTCAGTATGAATGCTGAGGTGCATCAGAAGTCACAGCCACTAGAGGGTGTTAACTCTGCTCCTCACAGCAGGTTCTCTTGAAAGGAAATCTGAACCGTACACCTTCATAGCTGTCCTTCCAGCCTTGCAAAGATCTGGAGGGAGAGTCTATCAAGAGGGTGAAATGGCAAAGGCAAAGTCCTTAATATAGGAAAATGGCTGGTATATTTGAGGAAAAGAAAAAAACAGTAAGTTTGCTGCATAATGAGAGTGGCAAAATGGCAAAAGAAGTCAGATTGATAAGCCAGAATCCTCATCATATGCAGCCTAAAAGACTATGATGATGGGGTAAATTTTATTCCAAGTGTACTGGAAATCCATCAGCCAGTTGTTTTAAGCAGTGAATTAGTATGGTCTGATTTAGGTTTTATATTCAAACTTCCTGAAACATTAATCTGTATTTTTAACATCCATTTCTTCATATTTCATTCTCTCTCAACTCAGAGCAAATCTGATTTACATCCTCACCTTTCTATTGAAAATGCTTTTACTAGGTTACCAAAAGCTTATTAATTGCTAAGTTCAATTGCTCCTTTCTAATTCCCATCCTAGTTGCCTCCTGGGTCACATCTGCACATTAACCACTCACTCCTTAAAATTGCTCTCATGGCTGCTTTTCACTACTCCTTCCTAATTTCCTTCTATGGCTTTTTAAAATCCATTCCCTAAATTTTTAAATTCACAATTATGTCCTTAATACTTTCATATTATCCCTAGGCACTCTCACCTGCTAAGTTTCACCTACATGCCGATAACTCCAAAATTTCTATATATATATTTTTTTACCTCTAGCCCTCTGTTCTCACTCTTCAAACCTATATTTTCATGTGAGTCATCCATTTCCACCTCAGAGCATAATATAACAAAACAAAAATTATTACCTTCCTTAAAAATACTTCTTATGGCCTGGTGTTGTGGCTCATGCCTCTAATCACAGAATTTTGGGAGGCTGAGGTGGGTGGATTGTTTGAGCTCAGGAGTTTGAGATCAGCCTGGGTAAATGGGAAACAAAACCTTGTCTCTACAAAAAATACAAAAATTAGCCCAGTGTGGTGGCACAGGACTGTAGTCCTAGCTCCTCAGGAGGCTGAAGTGGGAGAATTACTTGATCCTGGGTGGTGGAAGTTTCAGTGAGCCATGATCATGCCACTGCACACCAGCCTAGGCGACAGAGTGAGGCTTTGTATCAAAAAGAAAGAAAGAAAATTCTTCTTATATATTCTCCTTCTTGGATAATGACATCAACAGTCACCCAGTTCACATACCTTCTTGGAATAACATTTAACTGCTCTCTGATGGTCAAAGTATAATTTTCAAAATTTAAAGATATGACTATTATATAATTATGGAATGAATAGGTCTCCAGTGTCTGTCTCTTTAATGGGAAAACAAGCATGGTGGTAAAGCTGGCTTATAGAAAAATTAGAGAAACTGAGTATACATAGCCTGTCACAAAAGATATGTTTAAACTTATAAGCTGAAATAAGTTTGCTAAATTAGAATGTCATATATGTTAATATTCTATAGGTAAAAATAAGCTATAGTCTTTGCAGTTATATTCCCTGCTGGTTAAAAATGATTTGTGTCCCTATAGGACAAAAATTTACAAGTTAACTTTCTACACAGTATTAGTTCTAATAAATGGCAAAGAACAAATCAAAGGCATATCTCCTGGAGAATAAAATAGTCATTGGGTAGATCTATTAAGCAATACTCCAGTATGACATGCAGTCATTCTTTGGCCTTATTTTCAAGTTCTAGATATTTTTTTTCTCACACTTGCCCTTGATCTTAAATTGCCATTATTTGGTGATTGAGCTATATTTTAAAGACAAATCTGCCTCCTTCAGTGCCTATGTTTTTCCCCACAAAGAACGCGAATTGCTGGCTAATTCAAATACTATACATAAGATGATAAGAAAGGACTGAGAAAAGGACTCTGCTTTTCAAAATCAGTAGGGCACAGTTATTAAAAGAGCATGGCGTTAGACAAAGGACAGAAAAATTATCAATAGATAGACCTACTTATGCAATCCATATGATCTACCTCAAAGGCACCAATACAATTCAGTGGGAAAAAGACCACCTTTACAATAAATGGTGCTGCAGCAACCAGATATAACAATAACCCACACAAAAAGACATGAACCTTGATTCCTGCCTTGCACTATACACAGAAATTTACTTGAGATGAATCATATACTTCTTTGTAAAAGAAAAAGCTATAAAGATTCTGAAAGAAAGTATAGGGGGATAGCTTTATGACTTTGGGGCAAACAGAATTTCTTAAACAGTACTTAAATAGCCCCAATCATGAAATTAAAATTTGAAAAATTATACATTATCAAAACTATACATATCTGCTCATCAAAAGCAACAGTAGAAAAATAAAAAGGCAACAAGTCACACACTGGGAGGAAAAATTTACAATACACAAATCTGACACAGCGTTACAAATCAATTATAGAAAGACTAAACATCTGATAACAATAATGGATAAAAGATTTGAACAGGCACTTCACAAATGTGGCTATCTCAATGACCAATAAACATACGAAAAAGTATTTACATAATTAGGTAATTACAAGCTAAAACCACAATAAGTAATGTCACACAGGCACAAAAATGGCTAAAAATAAATTTAAAAAATTTTAGGTCCGTCATGGGTGTTAAGCCTGTAATACCAGTACTTTGGGAGGCTGAGGCAGGAAGATCACTGGAGTCAGGAGTTCGAGACTAGTCTGGCCAACATGCTGAAACACTGACTCTACTAAAAATACAAAAATTAGCCAGGCATGATGGTGGGTGCCTGTAATCCCATCTACTCGGGAGGCTGAGGCAAAAGAATCTCTTGAGCCAGGGAGGTGAAGTTTGCAGTAAGTAGAGATAGCGCCACTGCACTCCTGCCTGAGTAACAGAGCAAGACTCCATCTCAAAAGAAAAAAAAATTTAAAGATTAACAATATCAAATGGTGGCAGGAATGTGGATCTGCTCTCAAAATTGCTGAGTACAAAATGATACAACCACTTTGTAAAATTGTCTTTCTCTAATGTTAAACATTCACTTACCTTATGACACAACAATTTCAGTTCCAGATATTTACCCAAGAGAATTGCATGTCCCTGCAAAAAACTTTCACAAGACTGATGATTGCAGCTTAATTCACAATAACCCCAAATTGAAACAATTCAAACTCCACTAACAGGCAGAAAAACAAACAAGTTGTGATATATTCATACAATGGATAGTATCAGTGATAAAAGAAAAAAATTAAAATAGAACTACTGGTATAGTCTACAACCGGGTTGCCCCTTTTGCATATTGTTTTAAGTGAAGTAAGTCGGAAACAGAAGACTACACACAATGAATGTGTAGTATAGGATTCCATTTATAGAAAGTTCAACAAAAAGCAAAGTAAACAATGTTTATAGAAATCAGAGTAGTGGTTACCTCTGGACAGGCAGGGATAGAAGTAGTAGTGATGATATATGTTCTGAAAACAAACACAATGGAGTTTTACCAGTGTTGGAAATGTTTTGTATTTTGATCTGCATGGTGATTACCTGGGTGTACACATGTAAAAATCATCTAACTGTTCATTTAAGATTAGTGCACTTTAGCAAAGGAAAATGTCAACACATTGAACAGACAACCTACAGAGTGGCAGAAAATTTTTGCAAACTATGCATCTGACAAAAGTCTAATATCTAGCATCTATAAGGAACTTAAATTTACAAGAAAAAAAAAACCATTGAAAAATGGGCAAGGGATATGAACAGACACTTTTCTTTTTTGAAAGAAAGAAAAAAAGAGAGAGATCCAAGATGGCCGATTAGCAACAGCTCAGGAATGTAGCTCCCAGTGAAAGCGCAGAGAACGAGTGGACGCCGCACTTTCCGACGAATTTTTGTAGCCCACAGACCGGGAGA
>CAUYQU010001769.1:0-17388 GCA_963574635.1 Cheracebus regulus | reverse complement strand
GGTTGTTAAGGCTTAGCTGCTATTGGTTGTTAGGGCTTAGCTGCTATTGGTTATTAAGAAGCTATGGTTGCAGCACCTTGTTTGCATACTGGGCTCTTTAAGAGAAGACCAGGCCGTGTGAGCAAGGGAGAAGGGAACATGTCTGAGCATGTCTGAGCTTGTTCGGGGCATGTCCGAGCTTGCTTGGGGCTTGTAAAAGGGAAAAAAGGAGCTGGGGGAGGGAAGGGGGAGCAGGGGAGCAGGGCGGGGAGTGGGGTGGGGAGCGGGGGAGCCGAGCGGGGCGGGGGGCGGGGAGCGGGGAGGGGGGAGCGGGGCGTCCAACCTCCCAGCAAGGCAACCGGCCTTACAGTCTTAACCTCTTGACATCAGGGAATCCACCCGCCTCAACCTCTGTAAGGACTGGCCTTACTGCACATCAACATTTCTTTTAAGGCTCCAGTAGTTTTTTTTTGTTTTGTTGCCCAGCCTAGAGTACAGTGGCTATTTATGGGTGCATTTATCACACACTGCAGCCTTGAACTCCTGGGCTAAGTGATCCTCCTGCCTCAGCCTCCCAAGTAGCTGAGTCTGTAGGCCTGTCTCACTGTGCTAGCTTAGATATTTTAACTTCTTTTTTTGTTTTGTTTTTAAGACAAGATCTGACTCTGTCATCCAGGTTGCAGTGCAGTGGCACAATCTCGGCTCACTGCAACCTCTGCCTCCCGGGCTCCAGCCATCCCCCAGCCTCAGCCTCCCGAGAAGCTGGGACTATAGTCAAGTGCCACCATGCCTAGATAATTTTTGTATTTTTTTGTAGAAACAGGGCTTTGGCCTGTTGCCCAGGCTCATCTCCAACTCTTGAGATCAAGCAATCCATCCCTATGGCCTTGAAAAGTCCTGGGATTACAGGCATGAATCACCATGCCCGGTCACATTTTTTTTTTTTTAACTTATTTTTTAAATAAAAAGATGGGGTTTCACCATGTTGGTCAGGCTGGTCTTGAACTCCTGACCTCAAGTGATCTGCTCGCCTTGGCCTCCAAAGTGCTTGGATTACAGACGTGAGCCACCACGCCCGGCCCACATTTTTAATTTATTTGTTGTTTATTTATTGTGACAGGATCTCACTCTGTTGCCCAAGCTGGAGTGCAGTGGTGTGATTATAGCTCACTGTAACATAGTCTCCTGGGCCCGAATGATCCTCCCATCTTAGCCTCCTGAGTAGCTGAGACTGTCAGTGCACACCACCATGTGCAGCTAATTAAAAAAAAAAATAGTAGAAATGGGGTCTGTCTATGTTGCCCAGGCTGGTCTTGAACTCACTCTTGGGTTCAAGTGATCCTCCTGTCTTGGCCTCCCAAAGTGTTGGCATGATAAGTGTTAGCCACTGAACCTGGCCTAGGTATTTAGTTTTACGTTGTCAAATTGATAAATTTTTTCCCTCCTGGTTGTTTCTGTTGCCTTTACTCTTAGAATTCTTCCCCTTTAGAAATTTGGCAAGTATTCATTTATTTTTGTATATAAATTTTGTTTTAGTTGAATAGAAATACATGCACATATATTACAGGCTTATGAAAAAAAGTCAAATTGTACTTCCCAATCCAGATCTCCAGACATACAAATGAGTCTGTTCTTTCAAAATTTTCAATTCATACCCACACATATAGCCTTTAAGCATGATAACCTGTTTCAAACTCGCTTCTGCTCTTTTTCTCTTTTACTTACTGGTGTATCTGTGATACCTTTTTAGATTAGTATGTGTATATGTAGCCCATTGTTAAAAAAAATAGCTGTACAATTTTCTACTGAATAGCTCAGGATGATAAACAGTGACACCTCTAGTCTACTATGCTTCATATAATGCTGCAATGAACAGTTCTGGAAATATGTCAGTGTACACAGGCAGAAATATCAATGGTTAAATTTTCAAAACTGGAATTGCTGAGTCAAAGCAATTGTTTATTAAGAATCTCTGTATTTCAAGAAAATTAGTACTCTGCCTATGTGTCTTATTATTATTATTTTTTGAGATGGTATCTCTCTCTGTTACCCAGCCTGGAGTGTGCAATGGTGTGATCTCTGCTCACTGCAACCTCCACCTCCTGGGCTCAAGTGATTCTCTTGTCAGCCTCCGGAATAGCTGGGATTACATGTGTCCACCACCAGGCCTGGCTAATTTTTGTATTTTCAGTAGAGACAGCGTTTTGTCATGTTGGCCAGGCTGTTCTCAAACTCCCGACCTCAAGTGATCCATCTGCCTTGGCCTTCCAAAGTGCTGAGATTATAGTTGTGAACTACCATGACTGGCCGAATTTTTTTCCTTATAGTTTCTGAGATTTGTATCTTATTTAGACACATATCATAATTAATTTATGTTTTTGTCTACTATTTTTTAATATTTCAGTTTTACATTTAAAAGTCTGCGTCATGTGATGTTTATTTTGGCAAAAGGAACGAGGAAGGGAGCCAAGTTCATTTCTTTCCAGATGGCTTCCCAGCCTCCCAGCACTGCTGATCACTAATCAGTTTTTTCCTACTGTTTTTGTATGTTGCCTTTATCCTCTGCTAACTTCCCATGTACATTTGGATCTCCTTCTATAGTTTTAATTTTGTTCCACTGTTCTGTTTGTTTATTCACACATCAGAACTGAGCCTTTTAAATTACTGTTCTTTTCTTTTTTTTTTTTTTCGATACAGGGTCTCACTCTCTCACCCAGGCTGGAGTGCAGTGGTGCGATCTCATCTCACTGCAACCTCTGCCTCCCAGGCTCAAGCAATCCTCCCATCTCAGCCTCCCAAGTAGCTGAGATTACAGGCACATGCCACTACGACCAACTAATTTTTTGTATTTTTGGTAGAGACGGAGTTTCGCCCTGTTGCCCAGGCTGGTCTCAAACTCCTGAGCTCAAGAGATCCCACCACTTCAGCCTCCCAGAATGGTAGATTACAGGTGTGAGCCACCACATCTGGCCTAAATTGCTGTTCTTTATAATACATTCTATACATTCGTTTTTATTCCGTCTGGAATTGATTTTGTTATGTGAAGTCATGTGAGAATCTAAATGCCAAA
Organism: Cheracebus regulus; assembly: GCA_963574635.1. Taxonomy (NCBI): domain Eukaryota; kingdom Metazoa; phylum Chordata; class Mammalia; order Primates; family Pitheciidae; genus Cheracebus; species Cheracebus regulus. The sequence continues at coordinate 14,339 of CAUYQU010001769.1, read as the reverse complement.
TATAGTCACACCATAGACAAAAAGAAGAAAAAGAAAATAGAAGTGGTGGATATTGAGTTCTCACAGCTTGTTTGTATAATTAGTTTGTGAAAGGTGGGAAGAGAGAAAGAATATCTTACGGTGATGGTATTTTTGTTATTTTATTACTAAAATAGATTATGGTATTCATTATTACTAAAAATATGATAAACGAATATTGGTCTCAAATACATGACCACTTTGATCACTGTTTCCTGTCTCTATAGTTTTTCTTTAAAATTATTAATCACAAATTTTACTATCTGAATTAATTATGGGAAGCTGTATCTTGTTATTACACTATCTTAACCTTCTATCTTTATAGATCAGTCTTTCTTGCTTTTATAAATTTTATTTAAAAAAAGATTAATTACAAAACATAATATTTGGATTTTGCCACAGGGCTCCAAAGAGGAGCAGTTCTGTTATGTGACAGGAATATGTGGCACTGAACCCAGAATCTTTGTCCAACAGATTAAACTTGCCCATAATTGTATTAGCTTCCTTCTAGTAAAATTTATTTATTTATTTATTTATTTAAAGACGGGGTTTCACCATATTGGTCAGGCTGGTCTCGAACTCCTGACCTCAGGTGATCCGCCTGCCTCAGCCTCCCAAAGTGCTAGGATTACAGGCGTGAGCCACCGCGCCCGGCTTAGTAAAATTTATTTTAGTATTATTATTTTTTGAGACAGAGTTTTGCTCTGTCACCCAGGATGGAGTGCGGTGGCTTGATCTCAGTTCACTGCAACCTTCGCCTCCTGCGATCAAGCAATTCTCCTTCTTCACCTCCTGAGTAGCTATGATTACAGGCATGCACCACCACACCCAGCTAATTTTTGTATTTTTAGTAGAGATAGGGTTTCACCCTGTTGGCCAGGCTGGTCCTGAACTCCTGCCTCGGCCTCCCAAAGTGCTGGGATTACAGGCATGAACCACTGTGTCTGACCTCCTGGTAAAATTTAAAGTGAACTACATCTCTAAAGGAATCAGGCCAGGCAAGGTGGCTAGCACTTGTAATCCTAGCAGTTTGGGAGGCCAAGGCAGGAGGATTGCTTGAGTTCAGGAGTTTGAGACCACCCCGGGCAACATAGCGAGACTTCATTTCTCAAAAAAAAAAAAAAAAAAAAAAATAGGCCAGGTGAAGTGACTCATAACTGTAATCTTACCACTTTGGGAGACTGAGGCAGGAATATCGGTAAAACTCAAGAGTTCAAGACCAGCCTCCTGGTTAACATACTGAGACATCATCTCTACAAAAAATTAAAAATTAGCTGAGTATGGTGGTACATGCCTATAGTCCTGGATACTTGGGAGGCTTAAGTGGGAGGAGATCTTGAGCCCAGGAGATCAGGCTGCAGTGAACCGAGATCTTGCCACTGTACTCCTGCTTGGATGACAGAATGAGACTTTATCTCAGAAACGAAAACCAAAGCAAAACAAAAAGGTAAAAAATGTATACAAATAAAATAAAAAGTGAACAATACTTAAATGCTTTAAGTACTAGTAGAGTTTAAGAATAAGACTACAAAAGAAAATGATGCCAGATTGTTTCCTCCTATATGAGTGTCCCAGAATCAGCTTAATTCTCTAAGGAACACATGGTTTAGGGTTGATTTCACCTGCAATTTTGTGGTAGACACAGTTCATGGTGGTCTTTACCACAGAGACTGGGAACGTCAAAAATACTGACCTTTTATTTTTTTTTTTTTAAGATGGCAACTCACTGTATCTCCCAGGCTAGGGTATAGTGGTACGATCTCAGCTCACTGCAACCTCCAACTCCTGGGTTCCAGAGATTCTTCTGCCTCAGTCTCCAGAGTAGGTGGGATTACAGGCATGTGCCACCACTCCTGGCTAATTTTTGTATTTTTAGTATTAAAGATACACCATATTGGCCCGGCTGGTCTTGAACTCCTGACCTCAAGTAATCCACTGCCTCAGCCTCCCAAATACGGACATTCTTAATCTTATTTGTAGGCAATTCTGGCTGCTGGTATATAAACAGAAGACTGTTGGTGCATAGTGGGAAAGCCTTTTATTTTCTCATGAAAGAGACAGCTGTGGCCAATACCAGGTCTTCTGGGTTTTGCTTGTTTTTGTTTTTTCCTCTCTTGAAAGCAGACTTAATGTTTGGAGCTCTGGCAGCTATTTTTAGTCATGAAGTATATGCAAAGAGCAACTCACAACATTGGCCTGGACCTTGATGCCAGTATTCCCTATCTACAAACTCCTTATATGAAAAAAAAAAAATCTTCATTTGTCTGAGTCACTGCTAGTTAAGTTTTCTATAATATACAGACGAGTTGTGGAAAGTGTAGTGATATATACACACCAATTGTAAAAATACAGATCAAATAATTAATGAGTTTCTTGCCTATATAATTTTTTTTTTTTTTTGAGACAGAGTCATGCTCTGACACCCAGGCTGGAGTGCAGTGGAGTGATCTCGACTCACTGCAACCTCCACCTCCCAGGTTCAAGCGATTCTCCTGCCTCGGCCTCCCAAATAACTGGGATTACAGGCATGTGCCACCATGCCCAGCTAATTTTGGACTTTTAATGGAGACAGGGTTTATCCATGTTGGCCAGACAGGTGTTCGACAGGTGATCCGCTTGCCTTGGCCTCTCAAAATGTTAGCATTACAGGTGTGAGCCATTGTGCTCGGCCAGAAGTGGGGCTTTTAAGAGGTGATTAGGCCTTTTTAACGCCATTCCTCCCTCATGAATGGAATTAATGCCCTTATAAATGCAGCTTCAGGCGGCTTCTTGCTCTTTAGCACTTCTGCCTTCTGCCTTGTGAGGACACAGCACTTCTTCCCTCCTCTGGATGGAACAACATGGCACCATGTCGGAAGCAGAGAGCAGCCCTCACCAGATAGTAAACTTGCTGGTGCCTGACCTTGAACTTCCCTGTCTCCAGAACTGTAAGACAATAACTTTCCATCCTTTCTTTTTATTTATTTATTTTTTTAATTTTGAGGTGGAGTCTTGCTCTGTCACCCAGGCTGGAGTGCAGTGGCGTGATGTCGGCTAACTGCAATCTCCGCCTCCCAGCTCCAAGCAATTCTCCTGCCTCAGCCTCTCGAGTAGCTGGGACTACAGGCATGCACCATGACTGGCTAATTTTTGTATTTTCTTCTTTTTTTTTTTTTTAAAGTACAGATGGGGTTTCATCGTATTGGTCAGGCTGGTCTCGAACTCCTGACTTTGTAATTCGCCTGCCTCGGCCTCCCAAAGTGCTGGGATTACAGACAGGAGTCACTGTGCCCAGCTCTATTTTTTATAAATTACCCAGTCTTAGGTATTTTGTTGTAACAGCACAAAATGAACTAAAATTTGCAGATTAGGATTATAGGTTAGGGGCAGTAACTGGAGCAATTTTCTCTGTTGGCTTGCTCTCTGCAGATGAACCTGTGTGTAAAAGTCACTGTGAAAAATGGGAAGGAGACCTGCATAGAGAACTTCCTAATATATTTTCTAAGCCTACTTGAGGTTAGACACCATAAATCCAGAAAGTGAATGTTCAGCAGTTTTGGTATTGAGAAGGCAGCTAGTCCGGTTGATCCAGTGGCTGGGGTTTTGCCAGGTGGATGGGAAGGAAGAACAATGTTGCAAAGAAGTTGCTGATATCCTGCATGAGCAATTGATTCACCAAATATTAACCATTATCTGGATTGAGAGGAAAGTGAACACAGCTGGGATATATGAGAAACTAGGGTTTGAAGAATGGAGGAGATCAGTAAGGTAAAAATATAGTTGCTGTGGGAGTGAGTGAGCTAGCATAGTAGACTGATAAAAGATTGGGTCAGAAAATTAGATTTAAAGAGAAAATGCAACTTTAAATTTTTTATACAATTTTTTCTTTTTAAATTTCTTCGGTGGCATGGTGGAGGTGGCTGGTGTTGGATGAAACCTGGATTCGGGACGACCAAAGAAACTTGCACCTTGGCCTCCTCAGAGCCAAAAGCCGAAAGCTCTACAAATATTTTAATTAAAGAATCATCTGTCAGGCCAGGTGCAGTAGCTCACACTGTAATCCCAGCACTTTAAGAGGCTGAGGCCAGTTTCAATTCAGCTGGGGTCAGGAGTTCGAAACCAGCCTGGCCAACATGGTGAACCCTCATCCCTACTAAAAATACAAAAATTAGCTGGGCGTGATGGTGCATGCCTGTAATCTCAGCTACTCAGGAGGCTGAGGCAGGAGAATTGCTTGAACCTGGGAGGTGGAGGTTGCAGTGAGTTGAGATCATGCCATTGCATACCAGTCTGGGCAACAGTGAGACTCCATCTCAAAAAAAAAAAAGGATCACCTGATTAATTCAGCCACACAAAAATTAAAGAAGTAGATCATTCCCAATGTCACCACATAGAGATTCATTGTAAATATGCTGCTGGATTTTTTCCAGTTGTCTATATCTTTAATAAAGCTTCTTATTATAGAAATCTTAAGTATATTTTAAAGTGGAGGGAATAACACAGCACACAACTATGTAGCCATCATCTATTTGCAAAGAAAGAGTATCAATTTTTAAAAATCTTTTTTTGATGTATACTCCTTAATATGGTTTGGGTGTGTCCCCACCCAAATATAATCTTTCATTGTAATTCCCACAATTCCCATGTGTCATGGGAGGGACTTAGTAGAATGTAATTGAATTTTGGGGGTGGGTCTTTCCCATGCTGTTCTTGTGACAGTGAATAAGTCTCACCAGATTTGATGGTTTTAAAAAACAGGAGTTTCCCTGGACAAGCTCTCTTCTCTTGTCTGCTGCCATATGAGATGTGCCTTTTACCTTCTGCCATGAGTGTGAGGCCTCTTCAGCCATGTGGAACTGTAAATCCAATAAGCCTTTCTCATTTGTAAATTGCCCAGTCTCAGGTATGTCTTTATCACCAGCATGAAAATGAACCAATACACTCCTCTACTTTCTTTATTTGCTTATTTTATATTAAATTGCAGCATTTCACCTATAAATACTTATGTATGTACTCCAGTGGATAAGGACATTAAAAAAAAATCATCACACCTGGCCAAAAAAAAAGTGTCAATTCCTTAATATCCTCTAATACCCAGCCTGTGTTCCAATGTTTTTGTTTGTTTTTAAGATGAAGTTTCACTCTTCTTGCCTAAGCTGGAATGCAATAGCATGATCTCAGCTCGCTGCAACCTCTGCCTTCTGGATTTAAGCAATTCTCCTGCCTCAGCCTCCCAGGTAGCTGGGACTACAGGCATGCACCACTATACCCAGCTAATTTTGTATTTTTATTAGAAATGGGGTTTCACTATGTTAATCAGTCTGGTTACAAACCCCTGACCTCAGATGATTCACCCACCCCAGCCTCCCAAAGTATTGGGATTACAGGCATTAGCCACTGTACCCAGCCTGTGTTCCAATATTTGAATCACAATCCAAACAGGTTTGTACATTGCATTTGGTTGATTTATCTCACAAATTTCTTTTAATAAAAAAACCAGATCTTTCATCCCTTTTATAACAATTCAATTTAGTTATTGAATTTTCTACACTCTGAATTTAGATGGTATCATTTATGATGCACCTTTTGCCCTTAAATTTTTGGTAAAACTGGAAGTTAGATCTAAAGGTTTGATTAGGTTCAGGTTTAGGTTTTTTTTTGCTAGAATATTTTATAGATTTAATCTTGATTGTCATATTTTTCTAGCTATAGGACACATATGTACATATAAAAATGCTTATTTGTGGGCCAGGTGTGATAGCTCATGCCTGTAATCCCAGCACTGTGGGAGGCCACGGTGGGTGGATTACCTGAGGTCAGGAGTTTGAGACCAGTCTGACCAACATGGTGAAACCCCATCTCAAAAAAAAAAATTTTTTTTTAAATGCTTATTTGTATATACTGGAGTGATACATTATATCCTGCATTTTAACCTAACAATACAACATAGAGCTCTGTTCATATCACTAGTACAGTTGTGTATCCTTGTTTTAAAAATGGCTGGTCCAGTATTTAGTTTTAGAATGAACAATAGTTGTATTGATTTCCTATTGATGGACAATTAGGCTTTAAAAATGATCTAAAATTATAATTAGCACTATGATAAACTTTGCCCAGGCTGAAGTGCAGTGGTAGAGTCATGGCTTACTGAAGCCTTGACCTCCATGGCTCAAGTGATCCTCCCATCTCAGCCTCCCAGTTAGCTGGAACTACAGCTGTGTACTGCCATGCCCAGCTAATACGTTTATTTTTTTGTAGAGTTGGGGTCTGGCTGTGTTGCCCAGGCTGATCTTAAACTTCTGGCTCAAGTGACTTTCATGCCCAAAGAGAATGGAAAATTTATTAGAACATTTTAATAACAAAAAATCTGTATATACCCATTAACAGGTGAGTAAGATAGAGACCAAATTTTGTTATTCCAAGTGGAAAGACATTGTCTCCAAGCCATATGTTGAATAATTTTTCTTTTCTCTATTTATGTACGCTGTTGACACCTTTTTTGTTTTTTTTGGATATGTAGTCTTGCTCTGTTGCCCAGGCTGGAATGCAGTGGTGCAATCTTGGCTCACTGCAGTCTCTCTGCCTCCTGGGTTCAAGCAATTCTCGTGTTTCAGCCTACCGAGTAGCTGGGATTACACACCCAATTAATTTTTGTATTTTTAGTAGAAACGGGGTTTCACCATGTTGGCCAGGCTGGTCTCAAACCCCCGTCCCCAAGTGATCTGCCCACCTTGCTTGGTCTCTTAAAATGCTGGGATTACAGATGTGAGCCACTGCACCTGGCCTTGTGGCTGAACACTTCCCAAATTTAGCAAAAGACATAATCTACAGATTAAAGAAGTTGAGCAAATCCTCAGTAAAAGAAATCCAGACCAAGACACATCATATTAAACCTATGAAAACTAAAGACAAAGGTGCAGTGGCTATTACAGCATCAGAGAGACATGTAAATACGTAATTACATTGTGACAACACACTGTTTCAGTCCCCCACCCTTTCTCTTCTGGGACTTCAATGATGATAATCTAAGAACTTTTTTATTGTCCCAAAAGCTCTCTAGGATCTGCTCTTTTTTCTTTACCCCCAGACTTTAAAAAAAAGTCTGTGTTGTTCAGGTCAAATAAATTTTATTGATCTGTATTCACATTTTTGATTTTATTCTCTATCATTTCCACTCAACTATTGAGCCCATTCAGTGAGTTTTTATTTTGGTTGTTATATTTTTAAGTTTTATAATGTTAATGATCTAAACTTATATTTCTTTGCTAAAATTTTCTATTTTTTCATTTATTCCAAGAAAATCTGTAATTACTTGCAAGAGCATTTTTTAAATGATGGTTTTAAATTCTTTCCAGATAGTTCTTATATCTGATTCATCTCACTACTGGCTGTTGATAGTCTTTCCTCATTTCAATTTGTGATGTTCCTGGTTCTTGATAAAACAAATGATTCTCTGTTGTATCCTAGACATTTCTGATATTATGCTAGGAGACTGAATCCTATTTAAATCTTCTGTTTTAGCAGGTAATTACCTGTATAGGTTTAATGTGTGAGTCTTACCTTACGTTTTTTGGCTGTGGGCCCCAGGATAATTTGGTTTTCAGAGCTCTCATAGTGCTATTATGGTCTGCTTGGTTCACCTGGGGCTTCTGGGGCACGTGCTTAGGCAGAATATACTTCTCAGGTCCTGATGTTGCTAGGTGGGCATGGGAGATGTTAGTACTACAGGGAGGATAGCACAATTATAAGCTTGCCCAGTGCTGGCAGGGCTGTCCTCAATCCTTGCTGGTGCCATCTGTGGTGGTGAAAACCCCTGGTGAGCCTACTGGTGCTGCTAGTTGGGAATGGGAGATGCGGGGGACCAAAGGACCGAGAATGTTTCTTAGTTCTTCCAAGTGTGAGTGGGCTTCCCATCTGATCTCTGTTGGGAGCCTCTGTGGTGTGGGAGGAAAGGAGATTGGGAAATGTTAGGCCTGGGCTGGCTTCTGCTGCTGTATGGAAGGCAATGCCCATATATTTAGGGGTGACCTGTCATCTGTAACCAACTTTTGAGCAAACAAACTCCATAGGCCAATATCTTTCATGAATATAAATCTTTAACCTATTAGTACATTAGATTCAGCAGAAGGCAAACTGAAAATATCGAGTTTATATAAGGAATGGAGGATTGATTCAGTATTTGAAAATCAAACAACATAATCCATGGTATTGCAGACTAAAGAGAAATTACATGAGATCAAGCATAGCGGCTCATGCCTTTAATCCCAGCACTTTGGGAGGCCAAGGTGGGTGGATTGCTTGAGCCCAGGAGCTCTAGACCAGGTTAGGCAACATGGCAAAACCCCATCTTTACAAAAATTACAAAAATCAGCCAAGCATGGTGATGAATACCAGTGGTTCCAACTATTCAGGTGGATGAAGTGGGAGGATTACCTGAGCTGGGGAGGTCGAGGCTGCAGTGAACTGTGTTTATGCCACAGCACTCTAGCCTGGGCAACAGAGTGAGTGAGACCCTGTCTCAAAAAAGAAAAAGAAGATTGGGCACAGTGGCTCATGCCTGTAATCCCCGCATTTTGGGAGGCCAAAGCAGGTGGATCACCTGAGGTCAAGAGTTCAAGACCAGCCTGGTCAACATAGTGAAACCCCATCTCTACAAAAATACAAAAATCAGCAGGGTATGATGGTGGGTGCCTGTAATTCTAGCTACTCAGGAGGCTGAGGTGGGAGAATCACTTGAACCTGAGAAGCGGCGGTTGTAGTGAGCCGAGGTCGGACCATTGCGCTCCAGCCTGGGTGACAGAACAAGACTCTGTCTCAAGAAAAAAGAAAAGAAAAACTATATGACCATTACAATAGACACAGAAAGAGCATTTGATAAAATTGAATATCCATTCTCAGCAAACTAAGAATAGTGGAGAATTTCCCCAACTTTATAAAGGACATTTGTGAAACACCTCAGAAAATATCAGACTTAAAAAATGAAAGACTAAGTACTTTCCTGTTAAGATCAGGGAAAATGTAGCCAGGCATGGTGGCGTGCACCTGTAATCCCGACTACTTGGGAGGCTGAGGCAGGAGAATTGCTTGAACCTGGGAGGGAGAGGTTGCAGTGAGCTGAGAGCACGCCATTGTACTCCAGCCTGGGTGAGAGAGTGAGACTCTGTCTCAAAAAGGATCAGGGAAAATGATGTTAGCTCTCACCACATCTATTCAACATTGTACTGAAGATCTTAGCCAGTGCAATCACCCAATAGAAGCATATATTTGCAAAAGAAAGAAAACTGTCATTATTTGTACATGACATAATTGTCTATGTAGAAAAGCTTAGAGTCTGTTAAAAAAGCTATGAGGGGCTTGGCACAGTGGCTCACACTTGTTATCCCAGCACTTTAAGAGGCCAAGGTGGGCAGATCGCTTGAGATCTGGAGTTTGAGACCAGCATGGCCAACACGGCAAAACCCTGTCTCTGCTAAAAATACAAAAATTAGCCAGATATTGAGGTACATGCCTGTAATCTCAGCTACTCAGAAGGCCAAGGCATGAAAATTGCTTGAACCCAGGAAGAGGAGGTTGCAGTGAGCCAAGATTGTGCCACTGTATTCTAAGCCTGGGTGACAGAGTGAGATTCTGTCTCAGAAAAAAAAAAAAAAAAGTCAGTTTCTTCCAAATTTATCCATGGACAAATCCTCATCAAAATCTCAGCAGAGGTTTTTGATAAAACCTCACAAACTGATTCTAAAATGTATATGAAATCATAACTACCTCATGAGTTCTCCTTGTCTGCTGCCCAGATAAAGCCAATTCATAGAGACAGGGAGATTGCAATAGAGAAAGAGTTTAATACATTCAGAGCTAGTTAAAAGGGAGACCAGAGTTTTCTTATTCAAATTAGCCTTTCTGGAAATTTGGAGACTGGGGATTAAAAAAATAATAATTTAGTGGGCAGGTGGCCAGGGAATGGGGAGTGCTGATTGGTTGGATTTGAGATGAAATCATAGGGGGTCAAAGTGAGTTCTTCTTGCTCTCGTCTGTTCCTGGGTGGGATGGCAGAACTGGTTACACCAGATTACTGGTCTCGGTGGCATCAGCTGGTCCATCATAAGACAGGGTCTAAAAATATTTCAGGCCAGGTGCAGTGGCTCATCGCTGTAATCCCAGCTCTTTGGGAGGCTGAGGCAGGAGGATCACTTAAGGTCAGTAGTAGTTGAAGGTTGCAGTGAGCCATGATTGCACCATTGTACTTCAGCCTGGGTGACAGTGGAAGACCCTGTCTCCAAAAAAAGAAAAGAAAAATATCTTGAACACCAACCTGAGCTTTTATAATAGTGATGTTATCCATAGGAGCAATTGAAGAGGTTAGGTATCTTGTGGCCTCTGCGTGCATGACTAGTAAACCATAATTTCATCATGTGGCTAATTTGTCTTTCAAAGGTGGTTTGGTCCCCAGGCAAGAAAGGAGTTTGTTTTGTGAAAGAGCTGTTATCATCTATGTTGCAAGGTTAAATGCTAAACAAATTTCTTATACAGTTAGCTTGGCTTATGCCCAGGAATGAACACGAACAGTTTGGAGGTTAATGGCAAGATGGCAGTCAGATCTCTTTTCCTGTAATAATTTAGATGATTTCAAAAAAGCAAATGGACTAGAATAGCCAAAAGAATTTTGCAAAGAAAGACAAAGTTGGTGGACTCATACTCTTGATTTTAAGACTTACTGTAAATGTCCTGTAATCAAGACAATGTGGTATGAGCAAAAGAGATCAATGGAACAGAATAAAGAATCCATTAAGTAAGGCAATTTAATGGAGGAAGAATAGTCTTTTCAACAAATAGTGTTGAAACAATATGCAAAAGCAAGAACTCAACCCACAATTTCTTTTTTTGTTTTGAGACCAATCTTACTTTGTTGTCCAGGTTGGAGTACAGTGGTGCCATCTCAGCTCACTACAACATCTGTCTCGGGGTTCAAGTGATTCTCCTGCCTCAGCCTCCCAAGTAGCTGGGATTACAGGCACATGCCACCATGCCTGGCTAATTTTTGTATTTTTAGTAGAGATGGAATTTTACCATGTTGGCCAGGCTGGTCTTGAACTCCTGACCTCAAGTGATCCACCAGCCTCAGCCTCCCAAAGTGCTGAGATTATAGGTGTGAACACCACACCTGGCCTCGACCCATAAATTCTAAGAAAAAAACAGGAGAAAAACCTCATGACCTGGGGTTAGGCAAAGATTTCTTAGAGCACAAAAGCACAACCTTAAAAGAAAAAAATAATAAACTGAACTTCATTAAAAAGAAACAAACTTTTTTTAGGTCTTTGAAAGTCATTGTTAAAAAAGATGAAAGAATAAGTCACTGGCTGGCATAAACCACATTTCTGATAAAAGATTTATATGTAGACTATCTAAACAATGTTCCATGTTTATTATTAGGCTCGTCTTGAACTCCTGACCTCAAGTGATCCACCACCAGCTAATAAACTAATAACAAAACTAATAATAAACAAATAATAAAATAATCCAATTACAAAGTGAGCACTAAAAATAAACTAGTAATAAAACAACTACAAAGTGAGCAGCCTGGGAGCAGTGGCTCATACATATAATACCAGCACTTTGGGAGGCTGAGGCAGGAGAATGGCTTAAGTCTAGGAGTTCAAGACCAGCCAAAGCAACATAGTGAGACTCCATCTCTACAAAACCAGAAAAATTAGCTGAGCATGGTGGCACATGACTGTAGTCTCAGCTACTTGGCATGCTGAGCCAGAAGAGTTGATTGAGCCTGGGAGGTGGAGGCTGGAATGAGTTGTGATCATGCCACTGCACTCCAGCCTGGGAGACAAAAAACAACAGCAAAAAAGTTAGTGAAAGATTTAAATACTTCACCAAAAAAGAAATACAAATGGCAAAAAAGTACATAAAAATGTGCAGCACCAGGCTGGGACAGTGCCTCATGCCTGTAAACCCAGCTTTTTGGGAGGCCAAGGCAGGCAGATCACTTGAGGTCAGGAATTTGAGACCAGCTTGGCCAACATGGCAAAACCCAGCCCCTACTAAAAATACAAAAATTAGCTGGGCATGGTGGTACACTCCTGTAATTTCAGCTAGTTGGGAGACTGAGGCACAAGAATTACTCAAATCCAGGAGGCAGGAGCTACAGTGAGCTGAGATCACACCACTGTACTCCAGCTTGGGTTACAGAGCAGGATTCAGATTCTGTCTCAAAAAATAGAATAAAATAAAACCAAAAAAACTTGACATTATTAGTCATTAGGGAAATACAAATTAAAACTGCAATGAGATATCTCTATAGACCTATTAGAGTGAACAAAAGTCCCAAATTCTGACAATACCAAGTACTGCCAAAGATGGGATGCAACTGTGACTCCTTTACATTGCTAGAGTGTCGACTGAAAGATTAAATAGCAGGCCCTATAACTTCAAGTTTTTAAAATTATTATTATTATTATTATTATTTTGAGAGCATCTTGCTCTGTTGCCCAGGCTGGAGCTCAGTGGCATTATCTCGGCTCACTCTAGCCTCTGCCTCCTGGGTTCAAGTGATTCTCGTGCCTCAGCCTCCTGAGTAGCTAGGACTACAGGCATATACCACCACACCTGGCTAATTTTTGTATTTTTTAGTAGAGATGGGGTTTTGCCATGTTGGCCAGGCTGGTTTCAAACTCCTGGGCTCAAATGATCTGCCTGCCTCAGCCTCCTGAAGTGCTGAGATTACAGACGTGAGCCACCACACCTGGCCACTTAAAGAAAATTTAAAGTAATTTTATCCTGAGCCAAATTTGAGGACCAATAGCTCAGGAAACACAGACTCAGCACAAACTGAGAATGTGGCCTGGAGTGAGCTGCACAGGGACAGTCTTTATATGTTCTGTTACATAGAAATGGGAGAAAGGGTCAGTGAAGCAAAGATGATATTCTCAAGCCGGGCACGGTGGCTCACGCCTGTAATCCCAACACTTTAGGAGGCTGAGGCGGGTGGATCACGTGAGGTCAGGAGTTCGAGAACAGACTGGCCAACATGATGCAACCCCATCTCTATTAAAAATACAAAAATTAGCTGGGCACATGGTGGTGGGAGCCTGTAATCCCAGCTACTCAGGAGGCTGAGGCAGGAGAATTGCTTGAACCTGGGAGGTGGAGGTTGCAGTGAGCTGAGATCGCACCATTGCGCTCCAGCCTGGGCAACAAGAGTGAGACTCATCTCAAAAAAAAAAAAAAAAAGATGACATTCTTACAATTCTGATTGTGGCTAATGTATATAATGTATATAGGGTAAAAGGTAAACATGTATGTGTCCTAGGGTCTGGAGAGGCATGATGGTTGTTATCCTGCCTTTGTGCTTTATCTGATAGCCAAGGTTGTAATCAGTACACATCACTGAAATATTTGACAGAATCCAACCTTGTGTGCCACAATTCAGTACTAAGTTCATAGGTCTGGTTTCTGTTACCCACATGTCCAACCTGCAGCCACCTTTGGCAATCTTTAAAACTTTTCAGATTTTCCTTTTCCTGAAAGTGGGAAAATAAAATGATACAAGCACTTTGCAGAGTTTGGCAGTTACTTATAAAGTTGAACATACTCTTACTATATGATCTAGTAACCTCTTTCCTAGGTATTAACCTGAGAAAATGGAAATTATGTTTATATAGAAGGCTTTATGTGAATATGTAAGCTGCTTTACTCATTTTCACAAAAACTGGAAATAACTCAAATGTCTATCAACTGGCAAAGAGATAAACACATCTTGGTAAACCTTCACAGTGGAAATGACCCAGTGGTGAAAAGAGTGTTCTGCTAATCCTGGCAATGATTTGTATGGATCTCAAAAGGCAGACTCAAAAGGCTAGGTACTGCACGATTCTGTATTAACATCCTTCAGGAAAAGGCAAAACTACTGAGATAGGTAACAGCTGCCAAGCGTGGAGGGAGGAAAGTTAATTCCAAACGGGCATGAACTAACTTTTTGACGAGAGGGATAATATATCTCTGTTGCAGTGATGTTTGTGGTTGTGGGAGCCATGGCTTTTGATCCCCTAAAGATTCACTGAAAAATCACTGGTGTGAGGCAGTGATTTCTCCTTCACAGGAGAAAAGGCATATGGATGTATTTAATGTTAAAATTGGTTGTTGTTGTTGTTGTTTTTGAGATGGAGTCTCGCTCCGTCGCCCAGGCTGGAATTCAGTGGTGTGATCTCGGCTCACTGCAACCGCGCCACCCAGGTTCAAGTGAGCCGAGATCACACCACTGCCCGCCAGCCGGGGCGACAGAGAGAGACTCTGTGTCAAAATAATAATAATAATAGAATCGGTAAACAGAAAAGTAT
>CAUYQU010001768.1:0-76087 GCA_963574635.1 Cheracebus regulus | reverse complement strand
CTGATTCTGTGAGTTCATCACACTCATCCTCCGTCAAGCCTTGTTCTCTTGCTGATGAGGAGCTGCGATCCTGTGTAGGAGGAGAGGCATTCTGATTTCGGGTGTTCTCAGCCTTTTTGCACTGGTTTCTTCCCATTGTTGTGGATTTATCCGCCTGTTGTCTTTGTAATTGCCGACTTTCAGACTGGGTCTCTGAAGGGATGTCTGGCTTGTTGGTTATGAAGTTTTTTCTGTTTCTTAGTTTTCCCTCGGCGGACGCCCCTTCCCCACAGAGCTGGGCCTTCCTGGGTTCAGCTGTGCTTGCTGTGCTTCCCAGGTTCAGCTGTGCTTGCTCTCAGTCCTCAGTGCTTCCAATTGCTATTCTCCTTGTGGGGATGGGACCAGCGGGGCCCGACTAAAAGGGCACCTAGTCCCGTATACTCCGCACCGAGAAGCGCCGCATTGGGGCACCAGCAAAACAGCCGCGCCGGCCAAAAGAGTCACGCTGGCGACCCGTGTGGCTCCTTCACTGGGAATCTCCCAGTTTGTGGGCATCAAAAATTCATCTGCAATTGCGGCATCCACTCCCTCTCTGCCCTTTCACTGGGAGCTACAATCCTGAGCTGCTGCTACGTGGCCATCTTGGATGTCTCTCTGCCCGGTGATGAAGTTTTTTCTGTTTCTTAGTTTTCCTTTGGTGGATGCCCGTTCCCCACAGAGCTGGACCTTCCTGGGTTCGCTGTGCTTGCTGTGAAACTCTCAGTCCTCAGTGCTTCCAATTGCTGTTGTCCTTGTGGGGATGGGACCAGCCGAGCCCGTCCATCCCGTATACTCTGCACCGAGAAGCGCCGCACTGGGGCACCAGCAAAACAGCCATGCCGGCCAAAAGAGTCGTGCTGGCGACCTTTGTGGCTCCTCTGCCGGGAATCTCCCAGTCTGTGGGCAACAAACATTCGTCGGAAAGTGCGACGTCCACTTGTTCTCTGCGCTTTCACTGGGAGCTACATTCCTGAGCTGTTGCTAATTGGCCAGCTTGGATCTCTCTCCTATTTTTCAATTTTTACAGCTGCTTAATTCCCCTCTGCTTCGACTGCCATATCTCCTCAAGAAAACCTCTCACTCTATCCTAAGAAATTTAACAATAGTGCCATTTTTGTGTGCTTTCTTCAGTTTGTCAATGTTTCTGTGTGCAATATCAATAGAAAACCAGGGACAGTCATGGTGAGCTCACACCCGTAATCACAGCTCTTTGGGAGGCCAAGGCAGGAGAATTGGTTGGGCCTAGAAGCTTAAGACCAGCCTGGGCAACATAGTGAGACCCTATCTTTATTTTTAAAAATTATAATAAAAAACAACTAGTATTTAGGTACTTATTTTCATATTGACAGAAAGTTTCAAGAATTCTCATTTAAGAAATAGTTGAAAATAGCAATTTTCTTTGTTAAAGTGGAGCTTAAAGTGTTGACCAAAAATATTTAAAATTATCATTTAGAAGTATTCCCTCCTACAGATCTATCCTGTAAAAAATGCCCTATAGCATTTCCTCTATAATTCTTCCAGTACTACCATGACAACTCCCTGAAGAAGGTTTGGAGGGCTATAGAATGTGGGCTTTTCATTCTCAGTTTCATTTTATAAAAATATCTTTGAAGGATATGACTTCATTTAAAAACTTGCAAAGCCTTTCCATAAAAACCTATCTCATGCCTTTGGAAAATGAGCTGTCTAACATTTATTGAATACATTCTATGTAGATTATCACATTGACTATTCACAACAACCCAGTGAAGTCCTTACCATTATTATCCCTATTTTACCAACAGGGAAACTTGCCTTAGCTTGCTCATCTTGCCAGTGGTGGAGCCCTCATTGACTCCAGTCAGTGCAATTCTAGAGCCTGTGTGCCTGACCATTGCTCTGTACTCCCAATAGTCAAATGGAGCTAGGAGGTGGTGTAAATTTTCAGGCCACAAGGTGTGCTTGGATTGTCAGGCTACATGGTGCTTGTGGCTGGCATGGGGAAGCCTGAGGAACTCAGACCAGACAAACCAGCCAGGAGCCAGATAGGTGAGAATTTTTTTTTCTACTATCCTTTCTAGGGAGAATGCCACCCCTAAACTTGGTGGCTTAAAACAAAAACAGTTATTTCTCATTTTTACATGGGTTGACAATGTGGGTGGTCTTACCTGGGTTTACTGATGTGTCCACAGTAATCCACTGGCATAGGGTTCAAGATGACCTCATATTTCTGGCATATGGAGTTGGTGTTGGCAGGGTACATTGACCCTGTTCCATGTGGCCTTCCACCCACCACTAATTTAGACTGGCTTGCTTCTTCCAGCATGGTGGTCTTCAAGTTCCAAAAGTGTGAGGTCTGAAGCTGCAAGGCCTCCTGTGGTCTAGATTCTGGGACTTGCACAGTTTCTTCTGCCACATTCATTCCCTTGTAATGAGATATTACTGCACCTCCCATCAAGAGGTGGAGACCTGTGATGGGAGGTACGGCAATATCTCATTACAAGGGAGCAGAGACACAGGGCAGCCTCATGCTTTGGGGGCCATGATTACAGTGGTCTATCACAGTATTTCTGTCAGTTACCTGCTGCTGTATAACAAACTACCCCAAAACTTAGGGGCTTATAGTAACTGTTTTATTGCTCACAGATCTGTAGATCAGGAACTTGGGTACATCTTGATGGGAATAGCTTTCCTCTGCCCCACAGGGTGCTGGCTGGGACTGGAGAACCTGAGATGATCTCAGTCACATCCGTCACTCTAACAGGGATGGCTCAAAAGACTGTGAAGTGGCTAGGCCTCTCTCTTCTCATGGTATTAGCTTGGCTCATGCATATGCTCGGAGTCCTTGGTTTCCTTCATGTGGCCTCTCTTCCCACATGATGTCTCCTCCAGAACCTGTCTTCATGGTCTCTCTCTTGAGTAGGATATGCTGGACTTCTTTCCATGGCAGCCAGACTCCAAAATAGCAAACGCAGACACTCTCAGGCCTCTAAGGCCCAGGCACAGAACAGCACAGTGTCACAATCTCCCTGTCCCTTTAGTCAAAGCAAGCTGTAAGGCCATCCCAGATCCAGTGGTGGAAAAGTAGACCTCCACTACTTGATAGGAGGAATGTGCATGTCTGGGGCTGAGAGGAGCCGTTGAAGGTTTTCTTTGCAGACAGTGTACCAGAGTGTTTGATTGAATATAAAAACATGAGAAGTTGGGGTCAAAGTGTTAGCTTGTGTTGGTGGTTCTCCAAAGAGTTGTACCTAATAGCTGAAATGATTCAATTTAAGAGAAGGCAGGTAGATATGGTGAAAATACAAAGATTTCTGTCAAGTAACAAATCAAGTAGAAGGAGACAGAGGTTGAAAAAGTAGAGAGAATATGTTCTGCCTATGGTATCTTCATGCTAGGCAGCTGTGAGACGGTCACATAGGAAAACCTGAACCTCTGTAGCCAGGGGAAAAGTTTAGCTCTTACATAGAAAGCACCAGATGGGGTCTATGTGGTTTCTCCAAAGGCATTTTGTCCTGACCAGACTAATATGGAATTTATCCTCCCACCAAATGGATGAGATCATGAAATACCCCTTCATCACCACAACTTGGGCAAAGCCCAGAAGCAGATGGCCAGACAATATGGAGGCTCTAATTAGAGAGAGAAAGCTGCAGGGCCACCAAAATAGAAGGCAACATCTTCCCTCAGTAGTAACTAAGCAGTTGTAGGCATTTTTCAGAGTGTTTTGGAGGAAAATAAATCCTTACGCCTTATTTTTGTGTGAGTGTGCTATACAGGGTTCAGGTGAAATGCTACTGGGAGACAGTGTCTTTTTTGTTTGTTTTAATCATTCATGCCACTTGGAAGTAGGTTTGCTTTTGATTTTTATGAAGAACTTCTGATATTCATGACCCTTGCAAAACTGAAGGTGCTAAGAGTTTTCAGTTTTATGTATTTAATATTTTGTCATTCATACAGACTCTAGTCCCAAGGGTTAGTGTTTATTATAAAAATAGCAAGAACAATAATAATACACAACTACTGATATTTTACAGAAATGCTTACCCTTTTCATAGCACATTCACATTTACTTTTTTTTTTTTTTTTTTTGAGACAGTCTCACTCTGTTGTCCAGGCTGGAGTACAATGGTGCGATCTTGGCTCACTGCAACCTCCACCTGCCAGGTTCAAGTGATTCTTGTGCTTCAGCTACCCGAGTAGCAGGGATCACAGGCACATGCCACCATGACTGGCTAATTTTTGTATTTTAGTAGAGATGGGGTTTCATCACATTGAGGTTTCACCACGTTGGCCAGGCTGGTCTTGAACTCCTGACCTCAAGTGATCCACCCACCTTGGCCTCCCAGAGTGCTGGGATTACAGGCATGAGCCACCACACCCAGCCCACATTTACTATTGATCTTATTCTGAAGTCTCCTGCAACTCTGGATAGTCCATGAAGAATCAGAAACTGTGAAACATAACATGTTGCTACTCTTGCATCAATTTCCTTTTGATTATTTGGATATTTTATTTTTTCCTCTCTAATGTAAAAGTTCACTATTTTTAGTGAAAAGCAAAAACATCATATCTGGAAGCCAAAATTTAATTAGAATCCGTAAATGCTAATTTCGTTCTTCCTTTAATGAGAGTCATTACTTGTTCCTCTGTGTGTCCCCATTAACACACAAGATGAAAAGTAGTGGTGTTATCAGTTTCATTAGGCTTCAAATGTAAAATTTTGTGTTCAAAGATTATTAAGGTTTATTAAGAGCCAAGGAGTAGTAGGTTCACCAGATCTGTAGGTTTACTTATAAGGTAACCAGAGAGAAAAGATTGGATCCACCCCTTCCTCATTGTCGCCCGCTGGATAAACCTGGGAATTACTATGGAATGTGGCTGTAAAGACACCCAGCAACCCCAGATTATGAGATATTCAGCCAGGTGTAGTGGTGCATGCCTGTAATCCCAGCACTTTGGGAGAGTGAGGCGGGAGGATCACTTGAGCCCAAGAGTTTGAGACCATCCTGGGCAACACAGGGAGACCCAGTATCTATAACAAAATAAATAATTAGCCAGGCCTGGTGGTGTGGGCCTGTGGTCCCAGCTACTCAGGAGGCTGTGGTAGGAGGATCACTTGAGCCTGGGAGGTAGAGGCTGCAGTGAGCTGAGCTGTGACACACCATTGCACTCCAGTCTGGGTGACAGAGTGAGAATCTGTCAAAAAAAAAAAAAAAAAAGAAAGAAATATTCATGTCACACAAAATAGGTCCAGGGCAGATCCAGATTTTGCAAAGTCTGAGCTGTTGTCCCTTCGGAGATTTGGAATAGGCCCTTGCAGTAAGGTGCCCTGAAGCTGAAGTTGCACTAATTTCACAGAAAATGAATCCTGCTTGGTCTGCAAGAGCTGCAAGGGCTGCAAGGACTGAGCCGCTGTAGAACAGAGGGAGGCGAATGGGAGAGGAACTGCAGAGAGGAGGAAGATGTGAGAAACAATCCCTGAAAGAATGCTTTTTTAAAATGGTCGACTTTTTTTTTTAATTCTTTTTTTCTTGAGACAGAGTTTTGCTCTTGTCACCCGGGCTCGAGTGCAGTTGTGCGATCTCAGCTTACTGCAACCTCCGCCTCTCAAGTTCAAGTGATTCTCCTACCTCAGCCTCCCAAGTAGCTGGAATTACAAGCACCCGCCACCATGCCTCGCTAATTTTTGTATTTTTAGTAGAGACAGGGTTTTGCCATGTTGGCCAGGCTAGTCTAGAACTCCTGACTTCAGGTGAGCCACCCACCTTGGCCTCCCAAAGTGCAGGGATTACAGGCATGAGCCACCATATCTGGCCGGTTGACTTTATTTTTGATTTTCCCAATTTTAGTCAGCATTCACCAGACCTTTAGAAAACAACTATGTGACATACTTTATGCGTGGACACAGAACTCCAACAAAGTGAAAAACAAAGTGAAACTTTTGAGTCTTTCTGACACCTGAATTTTTCTGCATATAATTTGTTCTTTTTGGAAAATAATCATAGTGAAACATTACAAATTGAAATTGGACTACATTTTGGACATTTGTTATGGTCTCTAAAGTGAAAGGAATAACAAATTCCCAAGGATACAAAGTAATCAGTTCCAAAGCCACACACAGCCTGGTTGTCTTCCCTCACCCTGAGCCAGCGGGGGATTTCCAGGACTCTCCACACAGCAGTGGCCTTCTGGGGCCAGCAGTTTGGCCTTTCAGGAAGCGGTGCACCTCAGGTGTTGCGTGGGTTTATATAATGGTAACTGGAGACAACAATATGACAGACAGTAAAAGACACTTGTTATCTCCAACTTATTCTCCTGGCCTTGCAGGAATGTCGGAGGCATATCCTTTTGTCCCCCTAATGCCTTGTTTCTGTTTCTCTTAGGCCACTCACCATCCTATGCTAATCATTCCTCCTCACCGCATGACAGTCTCTAATGGGTTTTAAGTCATGAGGGATGAGGACTATGCTTTACTCATCTTTTATTTTTATTTTTTATTTTTTGAGACAAGGTCTCCCTCTGTCATCCAGGCTGGAGTGTAATGTCACCCTCATGGCTCACTGCAGCTTTGAACTCCTGGGCTCAAGGAATCCTCCCATCTCAGCCTCCCAAACTATGGGATTATAGGCTTGAGCCACTGCACCCAGCCGCTTTACTCATTTTTCTTGTAGTTATTTATTCATTTATTTATTTTTAAGAGACAGGGTCTTGTTATGTTGCCCAGGCTGGAGTGCAGTGGCTTTTCACAGGCGGGATTCCACTACTGATCAGCATGGGAGTTTTGACCTGCTCCATTTCCGACCTGGGCCAGTTCACCCCTCCTTAGGCAACGTGGTGGTTCCCCACTCCTGGGAGGTAACCATACTGATGTGAAACTTAGTGCAGACACCCCATCGGTATTGCACACTATAGCCCAGAACTCCTAGACTAAAGCGCTCCTCCCACCTCAGCTTCCTGAGTAGCTGGGACCACAGGCACGTGCCACCGTGCCCGGCCTCTTTACTCATTTTTATTTTTATTTTTTGAGACAGTCTTGCTCTGTCGTCCAGGCTGGAGTGTAGTGGTATGATCTTGGCTCACTGCAACCTCTGCCTCCTGGGTTCAAGGGATTCTTGTGCCTCAGCCACCTGAGTAGCTGGGATTACCAGCATGCACCACCACACCGAGCTAATTTTTGTATATTTTTCAGTAGAGACAGGTTTTGCCATGTTGGCCAGGCTGGTCTCAAACTCCTGGCCTCAGGTGATCTGCCTGCCTTGGCCTCCTGAATTGTCGGGATTACAGGTGTGAGCACCTCACCGGACCTACTCATTTTTAAAAAAGCCCCAGGTCCTTCTTTGATAACTAACTTTAGTAAATTAGGAAAAAACCCCAAACTTTATAAAAGCATTAACATTTATATAAAATAAAATGCACAAATTTTAAGGTACAGTTCCAGGGGTTTTGTCAAATGTGTATACATATGAAACCAATCACCCTAGTTGACTTTTTCTTTCAGCACTTTAAATATTTCACTTCATTCTCTTCTCACTTCTTGCATGGCTTGTGACAAAAAGTCTATTGTAATTTTTTTTCTTTTTTTGAGTCACGGTCTTGCTCTGTCACCCAGGATGGAGTACAGTGGCATGATCCTGGCTCACTGCAGCCTCAGCCTCCTGGGCTCAGGAGATCCTCCTGCTAGGTGTTTGCTGAGATTCCTGGATCTGTGGTTTGGTGTCTGCCATTAATTTTGGAAAATTATCAGCCATTATTACTTCAAAGATTTCTTTTGCTTCTCTTTTCTCTTGGTATTCCAAGTACTGTTACCAATGAGCTTATCACAAGTATTCTACATTTCTCTTACAGTGTTTTTGATTCCTAGCATTTCTTAATCTTTTTTAGATTTTCCATCTCTCTGTTTACATTACCCATTTGTTTTTACATGTTGTCTACTTTTTCCAGTAGAGCTCTTAATGTATTAATGATAGTTATTTAAAATTTACTGTCTGGTAATTACAAAAACTTGTCATATCTAATACTGGTTCTCATCATGCTTTATTTCTTTAGACTGCTTTTTCTTGCTTTTTAGCATGACTTAAAATTTTTTTTTTTCCCTGAAATAGGGCATGAGGTTGAAGAGGGAGACCCAGGCATCTCAGATCAACTTCCCCTTTGCCTATCACACTGCATTTCAATAGAAGAAAAGGCTGACCGAATGGTGCCTCCTGTTTCAACTTCCTGTAGGTGGCAGGCTTGGTCTTGGGGAAACTCTCAGGAAGACACAGTTTTCACTTAAAACAAGTTAAAACCCGAAACCTTTTCACAGGTGAGTCCTAAAACTATAAACTGAAACCCTGTCACATGTGATTCCTGAAACTGTAAACCGAAAGAAACCCTTTTCGTATGTGATTCCTGAAGCTGTAAACTGAAACCCTTTTCATATGTGATTTCTAAGGCTGTAAACCGAAGATTCTTCCACGTGTAATATCTATAGTATAAGCCTATATAAAGGCAGAAACTTCCTTTGTTAGATGAGCTGAATTTGGACAAATTATTTCTCAGCTCCCAGCTGTAATAAAGACTTCTTCCTTCTCCATTCTGTGTTAGGGAGCTGTTTCTCGCCGCCGCTCCTGCTACGCAAGGAGACTTGATCTTCCTTTCATTGTAGAATCTAGAGGAAAAAAGCTGTGAAAAGCAAAAGATGGCAGAGAATGCTGTTGTGGAAATTACCCGACATCACTGGAGATAATTTGCCCTGGCAAAAAGCACTCCTTGGGGAGAAGCGTGTGCACATTCTGTTAGCGTGAAGCACCTGGTCAGCCATATGAAAAAGTGTGGATTTTGTTATAAATGTGAAATTTATCTTAAATGGAGGATTTGAAGCAAGGGAATGATATACCCTGATGTATCTTTAAAAATCACTCTGGCAGCTGTGTGTGGGACAAACTCTAGGAGGACAGAAATGGCTGGATTCCACATTTCTTTTGGAGGGTGAGTCCATGGAATTTGCTTATGGCTGGGGTGTTCCATAAATAAGAGAAAAAGAGAGTTCAGTGATGATCCACTTGAGCAACTAGAAGGATAAAGTCTCTGTTAACTGATATGGGGAAGTCGGAGGAAGAAGACGCTGTGTGCCAGGAGTGGTGTGTGTGTGTATCAGTAATTCTGCTTTTGACATGTTGACTTGGAGATGCTAATGCACTCCAACTGAAAAATAAGGAGGGAAGTGGACATTCAACATATGATGACCAGGGAGACTTAAGAAGGGGCAAGAGGCCAAACCTGGGTGAGAACATAGATAAAAATAAAAGATACATGGAGGGAGAAAGCTAGGGAAACTGGGACTTATGATGGTAACAATGTTGGCCATTAACTGAGAAGTTTTTTTTTTTTTTTTTTTGAGACAAAGTCTTGCTGTATTGCCCAGGCTGGAGTGTAGTGGCATAATGTCAGCTCACTACAACCTCTGCCTCCTGGGTTCAAGCTATTGTCATGCCACAGCCTCCTTAGCAGCTGGGATTACAGGTGCCTGCCACCACGCCTGGCTAATTTTTGCATTTTTAATAGAGATGGGGTTTCTCCATGTTGGCCAGGCTGGTCTTGTACTCCTGACCGTAGGTGTTCTGCCAGCCTCAGCTTCCCAATGTGCTGGGATTACAGGCTTGAGCCACCATGCCAAGTCTCAGAAATATAATTAAAGTACAGGGAAAATTAAAAGGGAGAAGAAAGTTCGCAGAGAGATATCGCAGCAAATGATAAATACAAAAGCCTGCCTTGTTTCCCAGACCCCCTGTGACTTAAGCGCTCTGTATTTTACCTCCTAGTGGACCTCTCTTGTTCCTTTGTAATGGTGCTCCATGCAGCACATGCTGCACACCAATTCCAGAGCTTCCCTGCTCCTTGAGCCTAAGAATAACTATGCGTCTACCTCTTCTTTATTTGCTCCTCATGGGAGTAGCAACTGATCACATGATTGGAATAAGTAACCTGATGTCATTTTTGGTAGCAGTCTTCCATGTCTTCCTTAAGTATAAAACAGACCCTCAGAGAGAAACTAACTGCCTAAAGCTACAGGTTCAGAGTAGAGCTCAGCTTTGCTTTTCCCTTTACAGCTGTGCTCTGAGAGCTTTGATGCAATCTCACTGCAATTCGACATCAGTGACGGAGTAGGGATGCTCAGGGAATCTTCTGAGCCATGAAGGAAGCCTCACTTTCAGTTAGTGCTTATATGTGGCTGCTGAAGTTGTCTAGCATCCCTGGGGACAAAGTGTTTGCCCTAAAAAGGAACATTACCTTGGCACAAAGCATCTTGTTGGCTGGAATTTATTATAAATATGACAAGAATACTTTTGGGCAAGTAACTGGTGGTTGTCAAACCCATAAAGAAGAAAAGGCCTCTCACATGGCTGGGAGAGGTGGGAATGGATGAAGCACTAAGGTCAGGTCTGGTGAAGTTAGGGAATAAACCCACTGTTTTTGGAGAGCGATTCCTTCTTGAACCCCTAAAAGATGCACCTGAAGCTTAACAGTAGGCTGAGTTCTGTATTGAGAGTTGCAAACAACATATTCTTGGAATACAGAGGAAGGCACCACTACCTCTATCCTGAGAGTATATCACAAAGGACGAGATTTAAATTTGGATTTGATGGATGAGAGATGAGTAGGAGTTTGATAGAAGAGAAGAGGGGAATTGTCTGGATATACAATGGTAGAAGTGGCAGGAAGGGCTGGGGAGAACTGGCTTCTGGGGATGGGTTAGAGATAAGGGCCTGGGCACCACATTCTGGAGCTTGCAATGGGGTATGTAAAAGCTTAGACCAGATAGTCTTTTCCTCTCCTCCTATGGGTTCATAGTGGGCTCACCTCATTCACTCCTGCTAATCAGCTGCCCCTATTTGAGAGAGAGAGCTGGAGTGGGGTCTCTAAGCCTCCAGCAACCACTTAGAAGCCAGCCTTGAAGCCCTGGCAGCTGACTCTTCCCATATAGACCCTGTAGTCCATCCTATCTTAGGAAGACAGTGCACTCATGAGGAGGATAACATCTCCCACCCCGCACTCTAGAGGTTCCAAGGAGCCTCTCTCTCTCTCCAAGAAAAGAAATATTCACTGAGCTGCAGGTGAATGTGAACGTGGTTTGGGACCAACGTGTGGCTGGGTGGCTTCACCTCCACCTGCAAACAGTCGTTCTAGGAGATGGATGGGGGTAGGGTGATCAAGATTTAGTTGAATCTCTACTTCCAGTGGGGTGGTGCTTGGTAGTTGACTCATTTTGGTCTCATTTGATATTTGCAGTCATCTGTTGGGGTAGGTGTGACTGTTACTCCTATTTCACAGATTAGAACAGGATAGTTTGCCAAAGGCCACAAGACTAGTTGGGGGAGGGAAAGGGTGTCAAATAAGATTTTAACCCTAGAGCCTCACGTTTCATTAGGATCTTGCAGGGAGACCTTGGGCAAATTCCTTTTCCTCTTGTGGTAGGGGAGGTCCCCATTCCCTATTTGTAAATTAAAGAGGTCTGCCAGTTTGTGATTCTCTGTACTTTAACGTTCAAGCCTATCACTTGGATAGGTTTATTTGTTTTTTTAAATAGGGATTCTGGGACCCCACTATATTTAAGTTCAGTAGGTCTGGGGTGAGGCTCAGTAATCTGCAGCTTTTAAAGAATCCGGGCATCAACAAAACTGCCTGAGAAACTCAGGCAAAGTTTATGATGCATGAAAATCCTATTGTGAGCTGGTCAAGACACAGATCGCTGAGCTCCATTTGTAGAGATCCTGTTTTGGTACCACTGGATGGACTGTGGCTTAGTAATTTGTATTTCTCCTGAGTCCCGTCAGCTGGTCAACCGCCCTGCCTGTCGCTCTGTGACCCTTCCCGGGCGTCCGCGGTGCTTCTTTACTTGCATCTTGTGGGAATGAGATCTGCACCAGCAGTCTCCTTTTAGCATCACTCAGGGCAAGCGAGCTGCTTCCTTAAAAACCCCGCCCAGACCGCGGTTTGCAAGTATTCAGGGCAGGCGAAGGTGCGGGTGCGCGTTTGGTGTAGTACCGCTCACTGCCAGCAGACGGCGACAGAGAACGCGCTTACCGAAACAGGGAGTGGCAAGGAGGCGGGGAAGAAAGCGCCGGGGAAGATTGACATCCATTAAGGCCAATGGCAGCTCAATCTTCCGTTCTCCGACTCCCAAGCTTCCAACTCTTTTAGGAGGCTGCGTTTGTGGCGCTAAATGCAGGGATGGACGTGGGAGTTGCCGGGACATGAGCTCGCCGAAGATACACGTTAGTTCAAGGTTGCTGCGGCTCATAGTGGCTTAACCTTCTTTGTCAATTCTCCTTCCTCTCATTTAACTAAGCCTTCCTCACCTGTCCAGGCAAACCTACCCCCGGTCACGCTGGGTGTCTGGAGTTTTTAGAAGCTTTGCGGGGTCAAGGCAGCGTTGCGCTTTTCGTTCTCTTGGCGGGTATTTCTGGCGCTGACAGCGGGGAGCTGCCGGGCGGGAGTAGGGGTGAAGAGACAATAGGGTGAGAGAGAACACGTGTGCAGCGTCCCTCGATACCAGGCATCGTGCTTTGGCATCTTCCATAGGTTTGTCTCAATCATCTTTCCACTTAATTCATTTTCTGTTTCACAGATTAGGAAACCTCAACTAAGTTGCCCAAGGACAGTCCTTGGATAATTTTAACTCATGTCAGACGCCAAAGCCTAAGGTCTTTTATTTTGCAGAGACTGCTGTGGCAGGATTTCAGCACCTGCAGGTCCTGCAAATCACTTCTCCTCACTCGCTGATCCATCCCGCTGTCTACGCATTCATTCGCCCATTCATTTCTTAGGGCTCATCTGCAAGGCGTGGGACTAGTTGCTACTAAAAATACAAAAGAAAAGGGACTCTGCTGTAAAGTAGAAGAGATTTTTTTTAAAAAAGATTTACACAGAATCCCTGCGCTGAGCATGTTTCAATCTTTCCCCCAAATATACTACTGATACCTATTTTGTTCCACATAATATGATGGATTCCGAAGATACAGAGATGGGTGAAATCCTTGCCTTTCAGGAGCTCATTGCCATAGGCAAGAGTAATCTCTGAGCTTTAATTTTACATACCTAATTTTTAACAAATTGCGCATCAACTATGTATATATGTATATTCTATTGTAATTAATATATTAAATAATTAAATATTAGGCACACTTAACTTCTTATTTTTAGATGAAGATGAATCCAAATGGTGGTTCAAGTAGGTCCTTTGTTCACTCTAGTGGAGTCTCTTGGGTGCTTCCTAGAGTGCTTCCTCGGACTAGAACCCTACCCCCCCGTAAGTGCTTTGCTCGCTTCCTTCTTTCTGCAGCTCTCTGTCAAACACCAGGCTTTTAGGGAGGCCTGTCCTGACCCCTTCCTGTTTCTTCTCCTTTTTACCTGCTCCTGTCTGAGGTCTCTTTTCCTATTTACTTGTTGTTCTTTCTCCCTCTATTATCTTCTGTCCCCGTATCATGTGTTGTTTTTCATATACTACGTCTTGCTTTTTAGGAATGTTTACCGGTTTTTTAATGTTTGGTTTAGTTTTTCTCTCCCTGCCCCAGAGTGCAAGCTTCGAGAGGGGAAGAGAGCAGTTCTTGGCTCTCCTCACTGCTTGAGAAACGGTTGGGGATGGAGGGAGAAAGCTTTGCCCAGTACATCCTGAAATCCCCTGAGGTGGGGGTGGGGGTGGAGGGAAGATCAGGGAATATCCGTTTATTTTGTGAACTTGAAGCTGGGTTAAACCCTACTTTATCCTGTGATGTTGGTTGTTAATCTCAACCCGAAACCCTCATCACTAGTCATCCACTTCTTACTAGCTTTGTGACCTTGAATGAAGATTCAAGGTTACTGTCTTTCTTTGCCCCTCAGTTTCCTTATGTATGAAATTTAAATTCGGTTAGCCTAAAATGTGGGGACATAAGGCATCAGTCCCGTAAGGGTAAAGAAAAATATTTGTGGATTTATAAGACTTCAAAAATTATATTCTTGTGAGGGTCAAAGAAAGATATTTGTGGATTTGGGAGTCTTAAGGTATTATATCATATCAGTAGCATATTTACATGCAGAAAATATTAGAGAAAGAATTTTAGCTAATCAAATAGGAACAGAGATCTCAGATAGGAGCAGATAAAAAGGAGAGAAAACAGTGGTAAGTAAAAAAAAATCTGGCAAATTTTATGTAGAGAGTTAGTTCTAAATGTACAATGATAGGCTCTCTGGGAATGTGCAATACAAATTTTAAAGAAGGATTCTTTAAATAGATGTGACATACTGCAAGGGAAATTCTATGACATCTGGAACTAAAACACCTAGGGACTGGGCTCTGGGGGATGAGGGGTAGAAGAATAAAAGCATTTTGTCTCAGTACAATCATCTGGTTGTGAGGAGGAAGCAGAATGGGGAAATGAATCTATTGGAAGATATCTTATTGCCGTACAGGAGGAAACAGAGAATAGCTGGTACTTTATTTTATATGATAGTAAAGAAACTTGTGTTCCATTATGAGCACTAGAAACAAATACTAGTGATTGAATAAAAAGTTAATAAGGGAATATGATGAATGAATACGTTAGTAAGAGAACTTAATGGATAAGTGAACTAATAAGAGTCCATAGTGGAGGCAATTTCCCCTTTTAAAAAACATTGTCTTTTTAATATACACAGGATATACTTTTCAAAAGAAAAAAATGTATATGGGGAAAAAATTTTCACTCATTCTCTAGACACTTAGTACTTTTCCAGAGATAATCTATGACTATACAAGCATAATAATTCCTTTTCAATATATTTTCCCAGCAACTAAGAAGCTCAGTGTTTGTAATTGTAATAAGAAGAGTGCTAATCTGGCCTGAAATGAAAAGTTTTACCTTATATGTCTCATAAATAGTTTTTAGTAAATCAGGGAATATGCTTAAAAAGGGATTACCAAGGCCCTACAACACATGAATTTGGGGCCACAGGGAGATTAAGATTTAGAATAAAGTTAGGTGAGATCTAAGGCCAAAGGATAGCAGGAGGGTTTGTGTGTGTGTGTGTGTGTGTGTGTCTGTGTGTGTTGGTGGGGCAGGTGGGAGCCTTTGGAGATTGACTGTAGGCTGCTAGTGAGGTGTCATGTAGGCCTTGGTAGGCCCTTGGGAAGACACACGGTTCTGAAAGGTTGGCACTCTTATAAGTTTTTAAATATTTTTGTTATCCACAAGGGTGACACTGGACATCATTACTAAAATTTAAAAATTTTGCCCCTGGGCACACAGGTTGCCCTTCTTGTGGTGGCATGGCAAGGCTTGATTTGCAAGATTTTCTTCTAGACTGTCCCTAATTCTTCCCTTTAAAAATAGGAGGTTCTTCAGGGTGAGGAAGGAAGGAGGAAATCATCCCTTCTAACCTACGTTCTCTTCTTCATTCCAAGGACTGTAGGAAGGCACACCAGGTTTGGTTTCGAAATCTGCGGAATTTTACTGCTATCCATTCTCCCGAGGGGATGCCTTTAGTGAAGGTAAAAAGGAAAGACTGTTTGCTATGTCAAGGGAAGATTCATATGCAAATCCCAAGACTCAGATGTCATTTTAGAGGAGTTGGTGTCCATTGTAAATTAGAATTGCTCTGGTTCATTTGCCCACAAGGGCAACCAGCTGTATGAGGCAAATATGAGGAAACTGGCAGAATAGGAGGGGTGGAATCTTCCTGAGAGAAAGAATAAGGAGAATTCTGGGTGCAGAGGGGATCAAGGTGTGGAACAAGCACATATCTGTCTTCTTAGCTCCTGTGAAATGTTGGAAAAGTCTTTAGAACAAACAATAAATATATCAGCAGGAGAACAAAGAGCAGTCTTTGGGCTAGAAATAGAAACTGTTAAAAAAAAAAACACCTTTAAGTTTGAAAACGACAGTCGGGGTACAGTGGCTCACTCCTGTAATCCCATCACTTTGGGAGGCCAAGGCAGGCAGGTCACAAGGTCAGGAGATCGAGATCAGCCTGGATAACACGATGAAACCCCGTCTCTACTAAAAATAAAAAAAAAAATTAGCCAGGTGTGGTGGCACGTGCTTGTAGTCCCAGCTACTCGGGAGGCTGAGGCAGGTGAATCGCTTGATCCTGGGAGGTGGAGGTTGCAGTGAGCCAGGATTGCACCATTGCACTCCAGCCTGGCAACTGAGCGAGACTCTGTCTTTAAAAAAAGTTTAAAAATGACAGAAAAAGTGGAAAGTTGCATGGGTTGTGTTTTTACTGCAGCCTTTCTAATAAACCTGTCCTCACTCCATATTCGTGTCTTTGCTTGTCCTAAGCAGCATGGGACTCATCAGGCCAAAGTGGTCATTTTTAGCACTTGGGCTCGAGATGGCAGTGAAGCAGCACCATTTGTCTGGGGAAATGCCAGAGGTTTGTTGTCTCACACTAAGGAAATTGAAGATGTGAACACAAAAGGAGTGGGTTTAAGAGAGGAAGTTTAACAGGCAAAAGAAAGAAGAGAGAGCTTCCTCGTGCAGAAGAAGGGTGCTTGAGTGGGTTTCTGGGTTTGGGGCGAGATGCAGTTGGTTTTATAGATGAGCTTGAGGAGGCAGTGTCTGATTGACATAGGTATCAGAGGATTGGTTGGACCAGGTGTGCTATTTACATGATGCATCAAGAGGCTGGCCATCCCACCCTAACCTTTTATTATTCAGATGGAGTCTCTCCCTGGCTGGTGCCATGTTCCTTGCACATGTGAAGTCAAAGAAAAGAGATAACTTCCATGTTGAGTATGCCTGGTTTCCAGGTATCCCTTTTCTACTGGCATTGGTGTCAGCATTCATGTATGCAAGCTTTTAGCTTGCTTATCTATCCTTGCAGCTTGATATTTTTTGTTAGAAAAGAAATTATATGGGGCTTTTTTGATTAAAAGAAAAACCTTAACAAGGACTCTCTTACCTAAGTGCCTAAATAATTTCTTTTAACTCCTATTATCAGCAATGCTTGCCCCGACAGGTGATGATCATGAGGGGGACCAAGAGCCTCTGAACTTAGAGACAAGTTGCCAGCTCTTTCTAGACGGATTGTTTCCCTCCCCAGCAACCCCTGCTGGTCAGTTGGACAAAAAGATGAACTCAAGTTCTCAAATATACAATAAGCAGATAACCCCAACATCACCCAAAATATCAAGTTGTGATGGCATTTTGTCAAATTGTCTTTATTTTTTATCTGCATCATCTGTTGCTTTCTGAGGGAAGTGTTCTGAGTTCCCACTGTGACTGGATTTGCCTATTTCTTTTTGTATGACTGTCAGCTTTTGCTATACATATTTTGTAGTTGTGTTGTGTTGTGGGAGAATTCTGTATTTAGCAGATGTTTATCTTAAGTTCTATTTTGCCTCGTATTGATATTATTACTTGCTTTTCAGTTTAACATTGATTTAGTATATCTTTTTTCTTTTTTTTAACCCTTGTGTGTTGTCTATTTCAGAGATGCATTCTTATGTACTGTGACCCCCAAATTCATGTGTTGAAGCCTCAACTCTCAGTGTATTTGGAGGTGGGCCTTTAAGAAGTAATTGAAGTCATGAGTGTAGAGCCCCCATGATGGAATTAAGTCCTTCTTAGAAAAGAAAGAGAGTCTGAGCTCTCCTATCTCTCTACTGTGTGAGGGCAGAGAGAAATAGCAGCCATGAACAAGAAGAGGACTGAGAATGAACTCTACCTTGCCAGAGCCTTGTCGTATCCCTTGCCAGTTTCTGGAAGAGTGAGACATCAATTTCTGTTGTATAAGCCACTCAGTCTATGGTTTTCGCTATGGCAAGCAGAGCAGATTAATGCATGCTTCTTGGACTTTGTTTTGTACTCAATAGGAAAAACATATATTTTAATAAGAAAATTACTCCACTCATTTTTATTGTGTTTATTGATAATTTTGGACTTATTTGTGCCATACTTAAGAAATCCTTCTTCCTCTTTTTTATGCTTTCTTGTTGTTTCTTTAATCCAAGTGCTTGATAAGGTTTGGAAATCACTCTCTTAACAGGGTCACAAGGGGCTAGATAAGGGAATCTGGCTTGCATTTAGGGAAGGGGAAGAGGAGGGAAGCTGTGCTAAGACGACCTGAGCCCCCGATCCTGGATAAACATCCTCTTCTGGATACAGGACCTGCCTGAGGCACTATTTTGAAATAGGCAACTTTTATTTGCTTTGTCTTCTTTCATCATCTGTATTGGCTTTTGCATCTTGAGTGCCAAAATATAGCTGTTTTTATATTACCTCAAGTTCCCGAGTTTATTTTTTATGTAAGAATTTTCCACCCTTTGAAATCCCAAAGGAAATGTTTCCCTTCTTTCTCAGACCATGCTTCCATTTCAGTCAATGTAACAAATCAGCCAGGTCTTAGGAGTTTAGAAATCTGATTGGACTGGTTCATACTAAGCTATAACAGATCTACCACAGCCTTCTAAGATGAACTGGAGTTTTTTTTAAAAAGCTCCATGACCTATACAATTCTTTAATTTCTGGAACTGCACACTTTAAAATCGCATCAAATATAAACATTCAATTTTGTGGAGGTTTATTTTTTATGGAGAGATGAGGATAGGTGTTGGTTAATACTGATAGATTTTACTCTTAAAGCCAATTCTATTAAAATTTCTTTTTTAAATCTAGACTATCAGAAAAAATGAAAATGTCTTTTTTATTTATTTTTTTGCTATAGCTTCAATGTTCGTAGTCATCCAAGTTCCAATGTCAGGATGGCAGAGGGAAGCCAAAAGAGGCCACATTTTGTTCATGGAGTGTATTTTTTTTTTTTTTTTAAGATCAGGGATTTTGTAATGTAAGTGTTCAATTAGGAAGTTCTTATGATAGTGCATAGCACGTGTCCTTTCTATCATCTGGATTTTTCTGCTTTTTTGTCTGGCTCATTCCTACTCACTCTCCAGTCCTCATCTTAGTGGTCACTTCTCTCTGGAATGCCCCTGACCCCTGATCATACCCTTAAGATAGCTGTGGTACAAACACCAAAGTTTGAACTTACAACCAGACTCACAGGCAACACTTTGCCCTATGCTGTGCTTCCCTAATGATGAGGAAGTGAGAAAGGAGGCACAACAAATGTCATTTCCATAGCAAAGGCCCAAGTCCAGCAGACTTGATTCTCTGGATTTCCTTTTCTGCATGACAATGATGAAAGGTAGCCTAGGAAAGCCATTTATCTTAGGCTTCACCTTTTATACCTTTCTAGCACTAAACTAAGAGACTGATTCCATTCTTTAGTGTAGCAATTGCCTCATAAATCCATAAATAGCAGGGGTATTTATTTACAATAAAGTATCCATATAGATTAGGAATATTCTATTGACCAATTTTATTAAAGTCCTTCATTTATCTTCCAGATAGTAGATTCCATCAACCAAGTTTCATAAAGAGTTCTAATTCCCATAGGTAAGAACTGAGCCTGGCTTTCTAGTTACATGTGTGCTGGTAACCCCGTCCTTCCCTACAACACTTATGCACATTTAAAGACCGTACCCTTCCCTGCCTCTTGCTTGGATTGTAAGCTCCTCAAGAGTATGGCAGTGTCTTTTAACATCAAGTCTCAATGTAAGAAGAGTTCCTGGCACGTCATAAATACCCAACAAACATTTGTAAGTGAAGAAAGCTATTCTGTGGTGTCTGCTTTAATATTACGAGATGGCTTGCCCCAGATTGCTAAGCAGCTTCATTATCTAAAATGGAACTAGATTCTGTGGGTAGCAGGTCCACTGGTGCCACTCACAGGTGGCCTCAAAGAAACCATTGAGCCTCACAAATCGACGGGCGTCTTCATTGAATTCCAGCACAGAGAGGTAAAATGGAATATTATTCTGACGCAGATATTTCATGAATGGTCCCATCACCTGTCTCATCGTGCCTCTCCTTCGGTATCTTTCCATGCTGTAGGCCATTCCTAATTCACAAGAAGAGTCTATGGTTACCCATGAGACTGGGACCCCCTCTGGGCCCAGCACACAGGCTGTTGGCAGGGCTTCTATGCAGCGCTTGATATAACGCAGGCTCCTTTCATTCTTCCCTTGCCTCCAGCTGTTATTTACCAGCCCAGAATAAGAGACATCCAGCTGAGCATATTTCAAATTGGGAGTTTCACTATAGAAAACAAAAAGAAAGACAAAAACTTTCATCCCCACTCCTGTAATTTCTCAGTGCCATCCCATTCTAGAGATCCCAGGCACTCTTCTTGTTTAAAGACCCAGCATGGCAAAGTTGTGAATTTTGACCATTGAAAACCTTTATTCATCCCAAGGTATGAATTCATCCTGTCTTCATTCCAAAACTGATTTATATGAATTATAAAAATGTACAAGGAAGAGCAATTATAAATGATCAGCACGTGTATTTTGTACCTCTCAAATTCAACATCTGGGTGGGCTGTTTCAGCCCAGCTTCCACACTTGCTTTTATTGGAGGCATTGAGGTTCAGGATATCTTCCGTAATAAAGAGGATGGCTCTCGAATGCTCTACCTTCACTGACTTTGGAAATGCAGCCACTCTTATCCCCTCATCTAAACTTTCTTGAAAACCTGGGAAGAAAGACAGTAAAGCAGTATTGTCAGACATGGAGTTTTCTATTTACACTGCTCCCACCTGATTAATACCTCAATGCTTAGTAGTTTTCAAACTTGAGTTACTCCACAATCAGCTAAAGTCCTTGTCACAACGCAGATTGCTCTACCTCTCCCAGCCCCCAAGTCTCTGTGAATTTACATTTCTAATGAGCTCTCAGTTGAAGACTCAATTTGAGAAGCACTGCTGCTTGCCCATTTCTTCAGACTCCTTACCTTGGATCTGGAGTATCTGTTTCCAGTTTATGATCTCGCAATTTTTCAAAACTTCTTGTGATTTTTGAGGCTCTTTGGAGAATATACGATACACATTTGTGTATACATCCATGTCGTCAGTCATCTCCTGTATAGGATGGTGAAAGGTCAGGTCATTCCTTTGAACTTTTTCTACACCTCTCACTGATGGCAATTATTAGAAAAATGAAAATTCAAAAGACAATTTTAACAGTGGCCCATAATGGCTGCAGTTGGGCACGTGGATAATAAAACCTAGGCCTATAAGCTACTGCGGACCTCTTGCCTGTGTAACTGGAGTTTGTTAAATATTTCACTTACAAGTACTGGTTATAAACCTGGTTATCAGATACAGAACAAAGACAGGATGAAATCAGTCACCCTCCACCAGGCCTTAAGACGCCTCACCTTTCTCCCTACCAACTCAACTGCACACTTACCTTATCCTATTTATAGCATCACCAAGCACCCAGCAGAATCAAAAGAATGTAACAGTTGCTTTTCTCCCTGCTTCTCTCACCTCCTGTGCCACACATATCCTTTTGTTATATATACTGTGCCCCATGTAACGTGTGGGACACATTCTGGGTTCTACTGAGTCTATGTTGCTAGGATTAAGTCCTCAAACTTGAACAAATTCAACTGTGATTTCTGTAAGTTTTAGTGCCTACTGTTTCACCAGACACCTAGAATCTATAGTATCCTAGAATCTACAATGTCCAGGGCTTAGGCAAGATACTTTAGTGAATATAAACATTAACAAGACATTGCCTTTTCCCAAGGATATAGGATATCAGCCTAGTTGAAGAGTGACACTGTCTTTACAGCCAGAAGCCCACAAAATAGAATAAAGTAATTGAATTTTTGGTAGCACTCTGGGTAATTTATGTGGTGTTAGACTCATGGGTTTGAAAGAAAGAGACTTCTGATCCCATTCTGATAAGCCACAAACTTCATGGGAGGATGAGCACATGTTTCTCAGGGGAAATATAAACAATAAGTGTGAGAGTTTTAGCAGTGAATGTATTAATAGTATGTTGGAATTTGTATCGTTAAAGAGTAAAACAGAAAATAGTGTAACTAATTTTAAAGAAACCTTCAAGAATTTGATGGTGCTTTTATAGATGCAAGTTCCTGAATATGGCCAAAACCAAAACCTCAGTGAATTTAAAACAGTAGATGCTTTAAAAGGCCCAACTTTAAAAGAATGGCTGAAAATAGCCAAGTACATATTCAAGGAATTATAAAAATATCAAAGTAAACCAGAATAAAACAAATGGAACAATTTATAAAAATGAAAGCCATAAATAATGAAACGGAGAACAAGACATAGTGCCAAGGACATATAAAGCCAAAAGTTCATTTTTAAATGGCAAAAAGAGAGAGAAAAAGAAGAAGAAAGAGAGATAAACTGCTGGTAAGGCTTTTTAAGGAAATACAAGAGGAAGAGAAAAAAACAATCAAAAAGCATAGAGTATGAGAAATGAGAATGGAAACAGAGAAACAGAGAAAAGAACAAAAGAATTATAATAGAAGAGTATATGCTACCCCAAGGCAACATATTTACTGATAAAAGAAATGAATGTTATCCCTCAAGAATAAACTATCAAAATTGACTTTCAAAAACTAGAAAACCTCAACAAACTAATGGAAAATGTCAGAATGAAATTAAATATATACCATTTAAAAAGTAGACAAGGATTATGGCAATATGTCCATGTTGCTACAAAGGACATGATTTTATTCTTTTCTATTTGCAGGGTAGTATTCCATAGGAATATATGTACTACGTTTCTTTATCCAATCTACCATTGATGGGCACCTGGGTTGATTCCATGTCTTGGCTATTGTAAACAACATAGCAATGATCACACACGTGCATGTGTCATTTTGGTAGAATGATTCATTTTCTTTTGGGTATTTACCTAGTAATGGCATTTCTGGGTCGAATGGTAACTCTGTTTTAAGTTCTCTAAGAAATTTCCAGACTACTTTCCACAGTGCAATAATCCTAAGCAAATTAATGCTGGAACAGAGAACCAAATATCACATTCTCACTCATAACTGGGGCTAAGCATTGAGCACACATGGGCATAAATGTGGGAAAACCCGACACTGTAGACTACTAAAGGAAAAGGGGCTGGGTTAGTAAACTACTTATTGGGTACTATGCTCACTACCAGGGTGGTGGGATATGTCTGTACTCCAAGACTCAGCATTATGCAATATTCCCATGTAACAAATCTGCACATGTACCCCCTGTATCTAAAAGGAAAGTTGAAATTAAAAAAATAAAAAGTAGCCAAAATAAGATTATTTTACATTTAAGTTATACATAAGCCAAAAACAAACACATAATGTTAATAGTAGACTTTGGTAATAGATGAAAAGATCCCAATGCCAAATCTGATAAAGAAATAACAAAAAGAGAGTTATTGACCATATTCTCTTATGAAGACAGATGTAACAATTCTGAATAAAATATTCAGTAGTATATCGAAAGAATGTGAACATGAACAGCTTGTTTTAGAAAGGCCAGAACGGCTTTGATTGGAAGATCTTTTAGTGTAATAAACTAAAGGAGGGAAAATTACATATGAGTAAATAAATTGCAAAAAAGAAAAGAAAAATATAAAATAACAAAATTTACTCTCCATTCTAAATATAAGTTCTGTTAAAGTAGGGACAACAGGAAAATGCTCTAAACCTGTAAAGACAGAAACAAATGTAATTCCAAATGTAAGCTGTTATAGCCATTTTATTAAAATCAGGAATGAGACAAGGATAGAAATACTATTAGTTGGTATTGTTTTCTTAGGTTGTACATTATGCAGTAAGGCAAGAAACTAAAAGCCCATACAAATACTGGCAAAGAAGAAGCAAATTACTTTTGTTTGCAGATTATAGTATTACGAATTTAGAAAATCCAAGAAACTTTGACAAAAAACAAATAACACCCCACACAAACAAACAGGATTTTAAACAATAGTGTGAACATATTTGGAAATAAAGCATACAAATGAAAAGCAATAACAAAATAATAATACTCAGAAATAGAAACAGAAAAATAATTCAATAGGCTTAATAAATAGTATAAAATACCTAAGGGTAAACTTAATGGAAAATCATATAGTTTACCACAGGAAAACACTACAATTTTACCAGATGGCATAGAACAGAAACTGAAAAAAGTGACAAAAGACCATATTTCTAAATGAAAGGATTTAGAATCCTTCCACAACTGTCTAAAAACAGTTATCACAAAAATCACAAAATATTAATCCTTTCACAATTGTCTAAAATGGGTGCTCCCATACCAATCACGATTACAACAATTAGTTGGGGTAGTTGGTGGGGAACTGGAAAAATTAATCTATATTCATATAGCTCTTATGTCTATTAGAAATAGGAAAGTAAGAAAAAGATTGGTGGAGGGTGATTTGCTTAATTAGATATTAAAATTTGCCACAAAACCACTGAAATATCATAAGAAAAGACTAGAAACAAATACTGAAATAGATACAAAAATATATAAACATGTTATATGACAAAATAGACATTTATGTTTCACTAGTGGAAAGACTTATTTAATAAATAATACTGACATAATTAGCCAGCCATAAGGAAGAAAAATATAAAAGAATGGTAATTCATGCTATTCAAAAATATATTTCAAATAGAATTAAGATTGAAACGTCAAAAGTAAAAATTAGCTTACTGTAAGACAAAATAAGAAAACATTTGTATGATCTTGGAGTAGGAAAAATCTTCCTAATTATTAATAAAAAAGCAACAAAACCTAAGAAGTCACAGTGAAAAAGATAATATATTTGATTAGTTTGATTACATTGAAATTAAAAATTTCTTCCTGTCAAAATCTCCATCAATATAATAAAAAATAATTCTAAATTGGGCAACACACTTGTAGCATACACATTGTATTAGTATCCCTAGTATCCAAAACTCTTACAGAATTTTAAGAATGACACAAAACCCCAGTGTAAAAATGGTCAAACAATATAAAGAGTTTAGAAGCAAATCCCAAATGACTAATAAACACATGAAAATATAGTATGTTCAATATCACTAGTCAGGGAAATGTAAAGTAAATCTACAATAAGATGCCATTTTTCACCCACAAGTTTGTCGTAAATTAAAAGGGAGATAATATCCAGTGCTGGTGGGAATGTCATAAATTAAAAGAGGGATAACATCTAGTGCTGGTGGAATATGGAATTCTTCCATATATTGCTAATGGAAATAAAATTGTGGAACCCTTTGGAAAGGTAATCTGGAAGTGCCTATTTAGAAAAAGATAAACTCTGACTTGGAGATATCCCTTTTGGAAATCAATTGTATTGAGGAAAGTTTCCAGGATGTATAGACATGTTTACAAGGATGTTTACTGAAGCATTATTTGTAGTGGCAAAGCACTATAAAAAATTTGAACCCAAGAGCAGGAGAATGACTGACTAAATAGCATTGCACTGACTCTATGGAATACCGCAGTTATTAAAATGAATATGTTAGTACTGTATTGATTCACCCAAAGGGATGTCCATATGTTAAAGGCAAATTAAAAAGTGATGACAGAAGAGATCGTCAGTGAATATCCCTTTGTGTGTTTATTTGGGCAAAGACACTGATTACCCAAAGGGGTAGAAAAGAAGGAGAGGAGGGAAGGGGAAGTGAGAGATTATTAACTTCTTCAAATCATGTTGGATTTTTCCACTTGTATGATTATCGCATATTATCTTTTTAATTAAAAACCAACAAGGAAAATATTAACTTTTTTCTAGATAAATTCTCCTGCATGCCACCCTAAAAAATTCTTATTCAAAATCAGATTGACTTTCAATACTGAAAGAAATGTGGTATGCTGTGGAATCAGACTAGGTGAATGTGTTTCCAGGTAAATTGCATCATATTTCATTCTTTCCATTTTTTTGTTCATATATGTGTGCTGTGGGACTTTTATATTTTAATATTTTTGTTTATTGACTCATTTTATAAAAACTAGCCTTGTTCAACCAATGCACATGTGAAGTCATGATTTAATGCTGTAGTTACATTGCTAAACTACACATAATAACTACAAAGTTACTTAACTAAAAAGAACTATTTGACCTCCTACAGTTATTTAGCATATCACACTTTGAAGAAATTGGAACGTGGAATTTAAAAAACTAAGCATTAATCTTCCATTCCAAATTGTCAGGAAGCCAGGAGATCAAAAGAACATCCCTAGGGAAGGTGTTAGGCTCAGCCTGGTTCCCACTCCTTTTACCCTTTTGTTCCTCAAGCTAGGGCCAATTTGTCACTTTCTGCATCCCAATCCTGACCCACTTTGGAAACTAGTCTTGATCTGGGGTGGCTTATTATTATTTGTGGACTCGGCATCTATACTTGCATGAAGCTAGGCTGGCGATGAGGCTTTAGTTCACTAACCAGATGTGCATGAAACACACACATGCACAAAGGGGAAGTCTTTAGGTCAAAAAATAGACCTAGGTTTGTACTGATATTTCAGCTTATTTATTCCTTGTATGTGTCCTCAGCCAATATGGCTAATTATGATAAATATGATCTATAATTATGTGCTGTATACTAAGTCTTTGATATACAGTATCTCATTTAAACCTTGTATAATCCTCTGAAGAAGATCCTCTTATTTTTCCCATTTTAACACATGATGAAACTCAGAGAAAGGCCTGTGGTTACATAGCTAGTAAAACTGGCAGAGTCCACTGAACTTGAATTCACATTCAGCAATGCTTTAATATCTGGTATCCAGCAGCTACATGACTTAATGTTTCTCAGTGTCATTTCCTTATCTCTAAGTTGGAGATATTAATGCTTACTTCGTAAGATTGTTCTGATGGTGACATTCACTAACAAGAGAAGTTCTTCCACATGGTTGATACACAGTAATTATGAGTCACTTCCCTGGTTCCTGAGAAACAGTTAAAAAAAAAAACAGGGTCTAACTCTGTTGCCAAGGCTGGGGTACAGTGGCATGATCTTGGCTCACTGCAGCCTTGACTTTCTGGGGCTCAAACCATCCTTCCACCCCAGCCTCCTGAGTAGTTAGGACTATAGGCATGCGCCACCACACCCTGGTACTTTTGTCTATTTTTTGTAGAGATGAGGTCTCACTATTTGCACAGGCTGGTCTCTAACTCCTGGCCTCAAGTGATCCTCCTGCCTTGGCCTCCCAAAGTGCTGGGATTACAAGTATAAGACACCATGCCTAGCCCTGAGAGGTAATTTTTACTGGTAGACTTCTGCTTTGGTTTTTGTTTCTAAGTCACTGTTCTGATATCTCAGACACCCAACTTTCCCTGTAAACTGGCCTCCTTTCAGCCCCTGCAGGTGATCCCTGCCACCTCAAAGGCGCCTTAATCTGTGAGTGTCAGCCTTGACCTTTCCTTCTCCTTCCCCCTCCACCCTCTTTCCCAGATGAATCCTGTGCTTTACAGGAAGGGTGGGAACACGTGACACTCATGCAAGGTGCCAAGTACTGAAGGAGTGTTTTAAAATACTCACATTTCCTTTCACCCTATAAGCAGCCCTGGTGTCTGAACTGGTCGGTTCCTCAGGCCCTTTCTACCTGCCTGCTCCACCAGTCCCTGTCTGTGTGCATACCTGTTTTTGAGGCCGGATAATAACCGTCTGATACTCGGGCCAGGAGTCCACCAGCACCTCCAGGTTGAAGGGGTTCCCATGATTGATGTGATACACAGAGCCATACACCTGAAGGAGGGATAGAAAGGACTAGGAGAGGTTAAGATGTCCAGAGATGGGGATTTGTTTGCGAAGAGGAAGAGAAAAACGGAGGTCAAGAGATGGTACTGGTACAAAGTCAGTGACGGTAAAATGAGCAGCATCTCCAGGACCATACTGATGGACATGAAGTCACCAGCAAACAGGCAGAACTCACAGGTAGGTGTCCTCATAATACCAAAGAGCTACTGTGCACCAGTTGGGCACTCGGCAGTGCTCTTAACACTTACGTTGTGTGGATTTATTTAGTGTCCACAATTTTAAGAAGTAGGTGCTAATATTATTCCCATTTCATTGATGA
Source organism: Cheracebus regulus (assembly GCA_963574635.1). NCBI lineage: Eukaryota > Metazoa > Chordata > Mammalia > Primates > Pitheciidae > Cheracebus > Cheracebus regulus. The sequence continues at coordinate 48,196 of CAUYQU010001768.1, read as the reverse complement.
AAATATCAAAGGTAAAGGCATAGAAAGGTAAAGAAACATGCACAAAGCCACCCGACTAGAAAATGGCAGCCTAGGAATGCATATCCATTCAGTCTGGCTCCAACACTATGCTTGTAGCCACCATTCTCCACCGCCTCCCCAAATGAATGACAAAACCTGCAGAGTGGGCCTAGCTGCCTCTTCCCAAGAAGCAGCAGCAGCTCTTGACTTGCCTCCTTCTTTCCCAACCTCATCCTGTTTTCCAGCTTCAACCCTCTGCAGAAAGTCAGGAAGGACCAGAATCACGAGCCTGCTATTTTCTCATCCTCAACACCCCTACTCCCATACCCCGACCTCCCACTATTCCCCAACCTTCAGGGACTCAGGGATGCTCCTGGCCAAGGATTTGTATAGGGCCAGCAGCTTCTGGGAATTATTCAGCAGGATCATTTTGTGGGATGCTTCAGTCCTTGAGTCCTCAAGAAGAAACTCTGAAAAGATAAGAAGTGAAGGGAAAATGTTAAGGGGCCAAATGAATTTAAGATGCACTTTATACATCTCCATTCAAATAACACTCATGATGTAGTTACTGTTAGTATCATCATCATTCTGAATACACCAAAGCTCTGAGAGAGTAAGTACATTTCTCAAGTTCTTACAGAGATAAATGCCAGAGTCAGATTTTGAAACCATATCTGAATGGCTCCAAAACCCATGCCCTGCCTCTCTGGTGGAATGAATGAAAAGTGAATATTAAGAGTTCTGTGAGGTTCCCAAATGCCTGTAGTAGAACACTCTACCACCACCATCATCAGAACCTTTTCCATGTATTTTGGTCATCAGATGCCTGAGAAGTCTTTCATCTGGAATAGAAAATATCAACACTCTAAGAACAGTTGTGACTGGAAAACTTAAGAGCAGGAATTGGCAAAGATTTTATTTCGTTTCTTAGGGCTAAATATTTCAGACCTATGGCCATTTTGGAAGTTGTTCCAGTTTCATCACAAAAAAGAAAACGTGGAAAAATATTGACACCTATCTTTATCTATGAACTTCTGTTGGAATAACATTCAGAATTCTTAGAAATGTGCCAATAATTTACCAATAACTTGGAGAAGGTTATCATCACAACTATAAGTTCAAAGCTTAGGCTGGTTTCAAATTTTAGTTCTGCCATCCACTAGATGGCCATTTGAGGTCAGTTACTGAGGCACCTGTGACCTTGTACAACACTCAAACTGCATTCTCAGGAGGCTGTTTTCAGTGTTTCTTATCACACCACACGCTCCACTCCCTGTCCTGTTTTCAGGGTCATGGAGTTTCATTCTCATGCACAAATAACATACACAGAGTGTCTCAGTATTTTTCCATGCCTGACCTCAAATACCTTGTACATAAGCTTGAATGTGTTGCCATGCACCTCAACATCACCCACAGCTGTCAACAAAGAGTGCAAGGCAGATTATTCCAAAGAGAATAGCAGTTGACATTCCATAGTGCCAAACCTTTTCTTAGCCAAACGGGACTTTACTGAGAGCCCTCTTTTTAAAATGTACTTCAATGCATTGTTGTTCATTTGGAATGTTCCACTGTAAGTTATCTTTAGTAAGATTTTGCTGTTTCTGTAAGACTTTGCTGCCTCCCAGACCTAATGTATAACCCAGAAGGAACTCAGTTCTCCAGAAATTAAGGATCCCATTTTTACCTAAAATATTGGCTTTACTCTCAGGTTCTCTTGATTAACTTCAGATTTTTCCTACCTAGGTGCATAAGAAAAATGAAACAAAGGGGTAAATCACAAAAATCCCTGTGAATTTTCAAAAGCCAAATTTTATAACTCTATGGGACTACATGCAACATTACTGCTTACTACCAGTTCTTTTCTGACCCAGTCAGATGTAAGAGGCCTCTAAGTGGATCCAAGCCAGTCAATTCCCAGATCAAATTCGTTCCTAACTGGACCCAGTCCAGTTTCTGTTGCAACTCCAAAGCCAGTTTGAATGAGAAATTTGCTGAAAGAAACTCAGAGAGCTCAAAACACAAGTGTGTGAAGTTCCAAAATGTGAGAGGAGCTTACCTGTGAGCCTCAACTGCTCTCAGAAATCAACGGGCACAAGAGGATCCTGCAGGTACCTTCTGTGTTCACTCAGCACTCTTGGGGGTTATCAGAAACTCCACTTCAGATCCTGCTTCTGACACCTGATAAAAGAAAAACTTCAGCTGAGTTAAATTTAAAGGAGTTTAATTGAGCAATGAACAATTTGTGAATCCAGCAGCCCCCAGAATCACAGCAGATTCACAGAGGCTCCAGGGGTGCCTCGGTGGTCAAAACAAATTTATAGACAAAAAAAGGTAAAGTGACGTACAGGACCGGAAGTGAGGTACAGAAACAGTGAGATTGGTTACAACTGGGCATTTGCCTTATTTGAACACAGTTTGGAACATTCAGCATTCTATGAGTGGTTGAAGTATGGCTGCTGGGATTGGCCAACACTCAAGTACTATTCCAGGTGCACACTACTAAATTAGGTTTTCAATTTTGTCTGACTATTAAGCTAGGTTACAGTTCACCCACAGGGACTCAAATGTATAAGTACAGAGTCCTTTTCGGGCCATATTTAGTTTGCTTTAACACTTTGTGGCAAAACTCATTGAAAGGATTGTCTATACATGCTATCTCCAATCCCCCTCCTAATCTTATCTAATTGGGTTTTTGGGGCTACCATTCTACTGAAACACTTTTTAAAGCCATCAGTGGTCTCTGTGTTATTAAATCCAGTAGTCCATTATTGCTTCTCATCTGAATAGATCATTTTTGAATGGAATTTCTTCACTCGGTTTCCAAGACAACACACTCTCTTGGTTTTCCTTTAACTTAATTGACTACTTCTTCTCAGTCTCTTCTGTGGACTCTTCTTTTCTCTCACATTTCTTAATTTTTGGATTACTTCAGATTTTAATCATTGGCCCTCCACACTTACTCCCAACTGGTCCCATGGCTTTGAAAGCAATCTACATGCCAAGGACTAATAGTTTATATTATTACTCAAACTCTTTTCCAAATTCAAGACATATATCTAACAGCCTGGTTGACATCTCTTGGATTCCATCCAACAGCCATCTCAGACTCATTATGTCTTAGATCAAACTCCTTATCCACCCGCTCCATCCAGCCTAGTTCACCTGTAGTCTTTCTCAACTTAGTTGATGGCAACTCCTTCTTTTCACCTGTTCAAATAAAAACTCTTGAATTTATTCTTAAATATCTTTTCCCCTCTCACTTTACATCCAATCCATGATGACATCCTGCTAATTTTGGTTGGGAGAAAATTCTTCATGGCCTTTCACATTTCTGCATGTTTTATGAGCAGAGACATTGACAGCCTTTGCTCCTATCTTTTCAAGGATGTTTACTTTACTAAGGAAGAAATTCATATAAAATAAATGGAAGTTTTAAGCTTCAAGACCAGAAGGGTCAATTTCTATGTTCATACCAAAAAAGAAAAATGATCTATGGGACTACAGGGTAGGTTTCAATTCCAGTGCCAGTGCTACGTCCAATCTGCCTCAAGTCTGTGTAGGCGCCCCTGTGAGGCTCTGAAACTCTTGCTCGTGGCAGGGAATGGGGACTGCGTGGCTGAATGTCTGTGGGAGGGTGGTGCAGCCCCACCCTCTGCATATTCTCACAATGTGTCAAGGGTCTCTGGGATGCTTCTTTCCTGTCAGTATCCTTCATTAACCTTTAGCAATGTGAAATTAGGATGCAGCAGCCATCTTAGGAAGACATCTGATAGCTGTTGGCACCTATTCATAAAATCTGAAAGCTTCCTAGGGATTCTGAGGAGCTTGCCTTTGCAATATCTTTTGGAGGACTTTGGAGAGACCTAAAAGTCAAAGAATCACTCTGTCCCAATCCAAGTTATAATACAAAATTCTTTCAAAGTTACCTTGAGGCAATGATTAGATGCTTGTACGTCTCTTCTGTGTAGCAGCATATTCCTGATTTCTGTTCACCAGGGAACTCACCAAGAGACTCTCATATTCTCAAATCTTGGGAGCATTTTTTATACTAGAAGTTTGTCTAGGGAAAAATTTTCTTTACTGGCTTCTGAGATGACAGGTGGACACTGGGACCTGGGATTCCCCTGAAATACTTGCTCTATCTCAGAATTCCTAATGAAGTTCGTCTTGATGGTCCAAAGGAGAACCCTAACTCTTAATTCAGGAGCTTTGGTGATTGAGCAGATTCTGCACATCTGAACTCTCAGGAAGGGGTTGCTCATCCAGTTAGAGGACCTTGAACTGATGGTGACTTTAGATGTGGTTGCACCTCTCTGTAGCAAAGGAAAGATGTTTTAACTGACTGGTGGCTTGTGGCAAGGCATAGAAGAGCCAAATAAATACAGGTTCTTTAGGGTTGAAAAGACTGATAGCACCAATTTAAATAAATCCCAGAAAAGGATGGGGGTTTCTGGAGCTGGTCTGGGTTGGTGATGAAGTTTCAATGCCTCCTGAGAAATCAGGAAGTGGTATATGGTAGACCAGATCCCACAGCCCAGGATCCAGTTTTGCCTGGTGGACTTGGTTTCTGGATATATCCTAATGCCAGGTCTACCCCAGAGCCCTAGGTGTCAGACTGTTCCTGGGACCAGGCCAGCGCCAGAGACTCCAGGCTCCAGACTGCTTCCAGGACCAGGCCGGCCTCCATAACTCCAGGTTTCAGCTCCAGGACCAGGCTGGCCCCTATGGCTCTAGTTACCAGGCCAGTATCCATAGATCTAACCTCCTGTGGATACAGGCTCTAGGACTGCCTAGCACCAGGCTAGCCCCTGTGGTGACAGACTCCAAGTCCACCCTAGGTTCCAGACTAACCCAGAACTAGGTTGGCTCACACAAATCCAGAATTCAGGCCAACCCCAATTCCAGGTTAGCATCCCTAGCCCTACCCTTTAGCCAGGTATCTGGCAAGCATCTGCAGATGCAGGCTCCAGGCCTTCCTAAGGCTAGGCTAGTTTCTGCCACCCCATTGTCCAGGCCAGTTCCTATGGTCCCATGCTCCAGTAGACCCAGGGTCCAGGCTCATCACAGTTGACTCCAGTATTGGGCTGGTGCCTACAGACCCAGTATCTAGGACTGCTTCTTTGGACCTAGGTTCCAATCTAGCTCCTATAGCCCTAGGACCCAGACCAACCTTTGTGGACTTAGTCTCCATGCCAGCCCCTGATGACCTAGGTTCTAGGCCAGAACTCACACACCCAGTCTCCAGGTCATTCCCCAGGTTCTAGACCAGCGCCTGTGGCTCCAGGCACCAGTCTAGCACCTATGGTCTCAGGCTGTAGACTGGTCTCACCCCACCCCAGCCCTAGGCCAGCTTCAGGCTCCAGGCTGATTTTTGTGACCCATGATCCAGTAAACTTAGGGCCCAGTTGTGCTCTATCAGACCCAGGGTACAGGCTAACTTCAGTAGACCCTGATGCTAGGCTGGTCATCATCGACCAAGGCTCTAGAACCATCTCTGAAGACTCAGGCTCTAGGTCAGCTCTGATCTACCAAGATCCCAGGCCCATTTCTCCAGATTCAGGTTCCAGTCCTTCACCAGTACCAGGCCAGTCTCCATGGACTCAGATTCCAAGCTCATCCCAGGAGACCCAGATACTAGGCCCATTCCAGAACCTGGCCATTCCCTGCAGACATAGTCTCAATGCCCACCTCAGAGCCATGTCAGCCCCTGTGGACCCAGGCTTCAGTCCAGCACCTATTGGTACAGGCTCTATGCATGCCCCTGTAGACATATACTTTATGTTCATCCCCACATACCCAATGAAAAGATCTACCCCAGTAGATCCAGGCTTCAGGGCCAACTGTACAGATTCAGGAACCAGGCCTCCCACCTGCTGACATAGGCACCAGGCCAGTCTGCCTGAGGACTTCAGCCACAAGTTTACCTGCAGACCACAACAGACACCCTACCAAAAATTGCTGGATGACTGGGAAAGGGATTTTCCAGATAAAGCCATTATGCAAGGACTGCAATAAGTTTCTTGCTTTTCAAATGTGCAGATAACAATGGATAGCCTAAAAATCAAGAACAATCCTAGAAAAATGATACCACCAAAGGAAAAAAAGAAAAGAATCACCAATAGCTGACTCTAAAGAAATAAAGGTTTTTGAACTGTCTGATAATGAATTTAAAATAATTGTCTTTAAAAAGTTCAGTGAGCTACAAGAGAACACAGATAGATGACGAAAAAGAATCAGAAAAATAATACATGAACAAAATTGAAAGTTCAACAGAGATAGAAATCATAAAAAAAAAATTCTGGTTGTAAAGGACACAATGGTTGAACTGAAAATTTTCATAGAGTTCTTTGAAAGTAGATTTCATCAAGTAGAATAAAGAATCAATGTATATCATTTGAAATTACTGAGTCAGAGACACAAAAGGAAAAAAAATGAGAAAAAAAGTCAAGAAATCTCATGGGAATTATGGAACATCATTAAGAAAACCAATTTACACATCATGTGTGTCCCAGAAAGAGAAGAGAAACAGATAGGGAAAGAAAATTTATCTGATGAAATAATACAGAATACTTTCCAAATCTGGGGAAAGAAAAATATACAGGTATAGGAACAATAAAGGTGTTTGATAAGATTCAATCTAGTCAGAAATATAAGATATATTTTAATTAAACTGTCAAAAATTGAAGAAAAAGATGACTCTGAAAACAAAAGGAGAAAAGAGACAAATAACATATGACAGAGTTCCAATAAGGCTAATAGCAGATTTATCAGCAGAAACTTATAGTCTGAGAGAGTGGAATGATATTATTCAATGTTCTTTAGGAAAAAAGTGTCAAACAAAAATACTGTTCCCCCTACAAAAAGCTGTGTTTTGCGAAGAATGGAGAGATTAAAAATATCGCCAGGCAAACAAAAACTGAAGGAGTTTATCTCCACCAGAGCTGTCTTGGAAATGCTAGAGGACAAATGTTAGAACACAAAGCAAATAGTAATAAATCTAAGAAGACTGAAATCATATTAATTATCATTCCAGATCAAAATGGCATGAAACTTGAAATTAATAGCAGGAGAACTTTTACGAAAATTCACAAATACGTGAAAATTAAATTGCACACTTCTGGCCAACAGATGGATTAAAGAGGAAATTAAAATGAAAATTTAAAAATATGTGGAGACCAGCAAAAATGGAAGCTCAACATACCAAAACTTGTAAGATATTTCAAAACATTTACATTAAAGAAGAAGAAAGATCTTAAACAACCTAATGTTACACATCAAGGAAGTATAAAAAGAAAAAAACTAAGCCCAAAATTAATAGAATGAAGGAAAAAATAAAGATCAGAGCTGTTAAATTAAATACAAACTATAAAAACAAAAAAAACACAACAAACCTGACATTTGGTCTTTTAAATGACCAATTATACGCCAGCCAAGTAGATAATCTAGAATAAATGTGTACATTCCTAGATATGTAAAACCCACCAAGATGAAGAAATCGAAAATCTGAACAGACCAATAATGAATAAAGACGTTAAATTAGTAATAAAAAATATTTAATTAAAGAAAAGCCCAGGACCTTATGGCTTCACCGCTGAATTCCACCAAACATTTAAAGAAGAACTAATGTCACTCCTTCTAAAACCCTTCCAAAAACTTGAAAAAGAGATAATACTTTCAAAGTTGTTTTACAAGGCTAGCATAATCCTAATAACAAAGATAGAGACACTTCAACAAATTAAAATTATAGGCAATAGCACTGATGAACATAGGTGCATCAATAAAAGATTAACACTAGCAAACTAATCTCAACAGCATGTCAAAAAGATTGTCATGATAAAGTAAGCTTTAAGGTAGGGATGCAAAGATAATTCAACATATAGATCTATAAATGTGAAATACCACTTTAACATAATGAAGAACAAAATCTGTATAATCACTTGATAGATGCAGAGAAAGCATTTGATAAAGTTCACCATCGTTTCATGATTATCAACTCTCAACGAATTAGGTATAGAAGGAATGTAGCTCATACAATAAAGACCATATATGATAAACCCACAACTAACATCTCACTTAATGGTGAAGAGTTAAAAGCTTTTTCTAAGATTAAGGACAAGACAAGGATGTCACTCTCATTACTTCTTTTCGATGTATTAATGGAAGTTCTACTCAAAGTAATTAGGCAAGGGACGAAATGAAAACTATCCAAATTGGAAAGGAAATAGCTAAGTATGTCCCTGTTTGCAGACAGCATGGTCCTATATGTAAAAAATCCTAAAGACTCTAGCAAACTAGGTTAAAACTGGTAAACAAATTCAGATATGTGACTAGATACAAAATCAACACACAAAAATCAGTAGCTATTCTATATACTAACAATGAAAGATCTGAAAAAGAACACAATCCTGATTACAGTATCTACAAAAAATAAATACTTGGGAGTAAACTTAAACAAGGTGGTAAAAGACTTATATAGTGAATATTATGAAACATAAATTAAAAAATGAAGAAAACAGCAATAAATAGAAAGATATTCCTTATTTGCAGATTAGGAGAGTTAATACTGTCAAAATGACAATAATGGCTAAAGTGATTTACAGATTCAATGCAATTCCTATCTAAATACCAATGACATTCTTCAAAGAAATATAAAACACCAAAAAATGTATATATAATCATAAAAGATCCCTAAGAACAAAAGCAATCATGAGGAGCAAAGAATAAAGCTGGAGATATCACACTACCTAACTTCAAAATGTACTATGAAGCAATAGTAATCAAAACAGGTTGGTACTGGCATTAAAACAGAAACATGGAGCAATGGAACAGAGTAGAAAGTCCAGAAATAAACACATGCATTTTAGATGATCAATTTTGACAAAGTTGCCAAGAGCACATGAATGGGGAATGAACAGTCTTTTTAATAAATGATGTTGAAAAAACTGCATGTCCACCTGCAGAAAATTGAAATTAGACCTTATCTCACACCAAGTACAAAAATCAACCCAAAATGATTTAAAGACTTAAATGTAACAATGGAGACTGCAAAACCACTAGAAAAATACATGGGAGAAAAGCTTCCTGATATTAGTTGGGGCAATGATTTTTGGATAGCATCCGTAAAGCACAGATAATGAAGGCCAAGATAGACAAATGGGATTACATCAAACTAAAAAAGTTTCTGTACAGCAAAGGAAACAATAAACAGGGTGGAGAGGCAACCTATGGAATGGAAGAAAGTATTTGCAAACCATACATCTGATAAGGGGTTAATATTGAAAATAATAAGAAACTTAATAGTAAGAAAACAAATAATCCAAATTAAAATGGGCAAAGGCCATGAAAAGATCTTTCTCTCTCTCTCTGAGTTTTTTTGTTGTTGTTGTTGTTTTTGTTGTTTTCTTTTCACTAGCTTATAATAATCTTAAAAACTTCATCATACCCATAAACCACCACAGGTGAGAAGATGAGAGAGATAGAGAATGAATGCTACAGTATGTGGTCAAAGTGGAGAATCCAAGTATTCCCTAGGGTAGCGTGGAATGGAGACAGGGAGTGTGAATAGGGGACTAGGGCTTGGATCCTTATTGCTGGATGGGGGTTGGCTAGCAGAGGAGTGAGGGACTCAAGTTGAACTAGGAAACAAGAAACATCTAACACCAAAGGCAATGGCAGTTTTGGGGCAGGGAGATTACAGTATGTTTTCTACACAGACTAGGGGTGGGAGTGAGAGCTTCAGAGACTTGCATCCCTACACAGGAAGAAATAGGTTTGAGGTTGTTTGACTTAAAGCTCCCAAATTGGTATCTGGCAGCTGACCTTTCAGAGAGAGGTAGTGAGAAGAAAAATATAGCAAGAATATCTGGTTTGGAGATAAAGTAAGGGTTACGGGGAGACGGTAGTGCTCTCTAAATCTGACTCAGAAGAACAAGAATTGGAAGAGGGCCTTGGGTGAAACGGCGGCCAACACTTTGGGAGAAGACATGGCACCAGAAGCTGTAGGTAATCCTGAGAGCTCAGGGACACGGAAGTACCAGTGTTCACAGCAGGCAGGAAAACAACTGAGAACAATATATTAGGACTCCATGTTGCTGTCATCTGGCATAACATAAGTCAGGTATTTTTTTTCCTTTTAAAATACAAGGCAACTTTTCAACACATAATTTAAAACCTGGTCTTCAGTCACATTGCTTTAGATCACTAGAGAATTCTGACTAAAGAACAGTGGATAGTAAACAAAATTCAACATCTAAAGAACCATCAGCTTACATTCCCCAGAGACACGTGGAAAGAGAAGGGCTTATTTAATCCAATAATTTTTTTAAAAAGCTCAATTATGCATCTTTGAGAGAAGAAGGTGGAAAAATTTATACCAAAGCATAATCTAAGTTTAAAGTTGCAGAAAAGTGTTAAATTTCTAGCTAACTAATCCTCACTTGGGAATGAGAAACATTGGGCATGGAGTGGCTGAAGGTGTGCCCTGAGAATAAACACAGCGCAAGAAGGGCTGTTCCCAAAGCCGGTGCATCTACAGTTGCTAGAACGATGCTCATTAGGTAAAGGAACTGAAAGCTTTGTGTAGTTTCCCCCCAATCCCTTTCTTCTTGAAACTGAGGGGCTGTACTAGAAGGTACTTATGGAGCCACTCACACACAATGCTACTCAAATCCACACTACATTCATACAGACACATGACATTAAAATTGATAATGTAGAGCAATAGTCTCAGCCAGTGTAGAGAAAACAAATGCATTTTAACTTTTTAATTTTTGTGTGTGTGTTTAATCTTAACCTCCAATGTGATCCATCATTCTTCACCTACCTAATTCCTTGAGTCAGGTAGTTTTTGTTTGTTTTTTGTTTTTCTTGTTTTGTTGAGGAGGGGGAAAGAATAGGGAATGAGGGCAGGAGGTAAGTCAGGAGAGAGGCAACAGTGAGAAAGGGATCTGGGGTATGCTGAATGGTTACTGCTTATCTGGGTTTGGAAAGTCTGGAGCCAGGATATCAATACAAAGACAGATTTTAGTGCAAGGAAAAAATTCTGAAGGAAATTGAAAGTGTTAGTCCAGTGAAAACACGAATGATAAAAAAGCAAAATGGCCTTATTACTGTTTTGGAGGAACAGCAATAAGACATCAACACAACCTGGGGTAGTGGCTCATAGGTGTGCCCTGGAAAGGAAGTGAAGCTCTCTCTGCAGCACTAGTGGTAGGGTCCTGGCTCTGGGCTCCCCCAGGCATGGGGCAGCTCAGCTTACTCACCTCGCCCCAGGGGGATGAGTGAGAAGGATGAGAAGGGGCTTCTCCAGGTCTAGGCAGTGGGATGAGGAGGAAGCTGTTCCTGGTGCCAGAATCACCCAGCATAGCACTCTGTGGTGCGCCGACACCCACTCCCCAGCCAGCTGCTGCTAGCCCCCCACCACCAACCTGAATAGACATTTCTCAAAAGAAGACATAAAAAGAACCAACAGGGTTTCTTTTTTAAATGCTCAACAGTACTCATTATCAAGAAAATGCACATTAAAACCACAATAGCCTCTCACGCCTGTTGAAATTGCTATTATCAAGAGGATGAAAGATAGCAACTGTTGGAGAGGATGTGAGAAAATGAGAACCCTTGTGGCACTGTTGGTGGGAATGTAAATTAGTATAGCCGGGATGCAAAACTCTACAGAGGTTTCTCAAAAGGCTAAAAATACAACTACCGTATGATCCAACAATCCCTACTGCAAATATGTTCACAGGTAATGAAATCAGTACAGGCACACCTAATTTTATTTCACTTTACTTTATTGTACTTCACAGGTACTGTAGTTTTACAAATAGAAGGTTCGTGCCAACCCTGCATTAGGCAAGTCTACTTGGCATCATTTTTCCAACAGATGTGCTCCCTTCCTGTCTGTGTTACATTTTGGTAATTTCTGCAATATTCAGACTTTTTCTTTATTATTGTGTCTGTTAAGGTGATATGTGATCAGACCTTTGATGGTACTATTTTAGCTATTCTGGAGCATCACAAACTGCACCCATATAAGACAGCAAATTTAATTCATAAATGTGTGTGTTCTGACTGTCTCCCCTACTGACTCTTCCCAGACTCTCTCCCTCTCCTCCAGCCTTCCTATTCCTTAAGACACAACATTTAAATTAGGCCAATTATTAACCATACAGTGGTCTATAAGTATTCAAGTGAATGGAAGAGTTAGAAGTCTTTCATTTTAAACAAAAAGCTAAAAGCGATTAAGCATAGTGAGGAAGTCATGTCAAAAGCCAAGATAGTCCAAAAGTGACACCTTTTATACCAGACAATTAGCCAAGTTGTGAATGCAAGGAAATTAAAAGTGCTAATCCAGTGAACACATAAATGATAAGAAAGCAAAATAGCCTTATTGCTGTTTTGGAGCAAGTTTTAGTGCTCTGGATAGAAAATTCAACTAGCCAAAACATTCAAAAAGCAAAGCTTAATCCAGAGCAAGACTCTAACTCTTTTAACTTATTTGAAGGCTAAGAGAGGTGAGGAAGCTGCAGAAAAAAGTTGGAAGCTAACAGAGGTTTAAGGAAAGAAGCCATTTTCTTTTCCTTCCTTCCTTCCTTCCTTCCTTCCTTCCTTCCTTCCTTCCTTCCTTCCTTCCTTCCTTCCTTCTTCCCTCCCTCCCTTCTTTCTTTCCTTCTTTCTTTCTTTCTTTCTTTCTTTCTTTCTTTCTTTCTTTCTTTCTTTCTTTCTTTCTTTCTTTCTCTTTCTTTCCTTCTTTCTTTCTTTCTTTCTCTTTCTTCTCTCTTTTTTTCTCTTTTTGACAGAGTTTCACTTTGTTGCTCAGACTGGAGTACAGTCTGGGCACACTGCCACATCCACCTCCTGGGCTCAAGCAATTCTCCTCCCTCAGCCTCCCAAATAGCTGGAATTACAGGTGCCCACTACCACATCTGGCTGATTTTTTTTGTATTTTTAGTAGAGACAGAGTTTCACCACGTTGATCAGGCTGGTCTCGAACTCCTGACCTCAGGTGATCCACCCATCTCAGCCTTCCAACGTGCTGGGATTACAGGCATGAGCCATTGCACCCAGCCTATTTTCATAACATAAAAGTGCAAAGGGAAGTAGCAAGTGCTGATGTAGAAACTGTAGCAGGTTTATCCAGAAGATCTAGCTAAGATAATTGATAAAGGTGGCTACGCTAAAAAACAAATTTTCCGGGTAGATGTTACTGGTTTCTATTGGAAGAAGATGCCATCTAGGACTTGCACAGCTGGAAAGGGGAAGTCAATGCCTAACTTCAAAGCTGCAAAGGACAGGCTGATGTTTTCATTAGGAGTTTGTGCAGCTAGTGACTTTAAGTTGAAGCCAGTGCTCACTTACCATTTAAAAAATCCCAGGCTCTTAAGAATTATGCTAAATATATTTTGCCTGTGCTCTATAGATGGAAGAACAAAGCCTAGATTACAGCACCATCTATTTATGACATGGTTTACTGAATATTTTAAGCTTATTGCTCAGGAAAAAAATATTATTTTTGTAATATTACTGCTCATTGACAATGCACCTATTCATTCAAGAGCTCTGATGTAGACATACAAGGACATTAATTTTTCTTTCATTCTTGCTAACATACATTCATTCTGCAGTTCATAGATGGAGTAATTTCAAATTTCAAGTCTTATTATTTAAGAAATACATTCTGTAAGGCTATAGCTGCAATAGATTGTGATTTCTCTGATGGATCAGAGCAAAGTAAATTGAAAACCTCTGGGAAGGATTTTCCATTCCACATGCCATTAAAAACATTCATGATTCATGGGAGGAGATGAAGATATCAACATTAACAGGAATTAGGAAGAAATTGATTCTAATCCTTGCAGATAACTTTGAAGTGTTCAAGATTTTAATGGAGGAAGTAACTGCAGATGTGGTGGAAATAACAAGAGAACAAAAATTAGAAGTAGAGCCTGAAGATCTGCAGAACTGCTGAATCTTATGATAAAACCTGAATGGATAAGACATTGCTTCTTATGGATGAGCAAAGAAAGTGGTCTCTTAAGCTGGAAACTACTCCTGGTGAAGATGCTGTGAACATTGCTGAAATTACGACAAAGGATTTCTAATGTTACATAAACCTAATTGGTGGAAACTACTCCTGGTGAAGATGCTGTGAACATTGCTGAAATTATAACAAAGGATTTCTAATGTTACATAAACCTAATTGAAGCAGTAGCAGGGGTTGAAAGGATTGATTCCAATTTTGAATGAATTTCTACTGTGAGTAAAATGCTACCAAACAGCATAACATACTATAGACAAATCTTTTGTGAGAAGAAGAGTTAATCAATGCAGCAGACTTAATTGTTGTCTTATTTTAAGAAATTGCCTTAGCTACATTAACCTTCAGTAAGTCCCACCCTTATCAGCAGCCATCAACACTGAAATAAGACCTTGCATCAGCAAAAAGATTGCAACTCTTTGAAAGCTCAGATGATAATTAGCATTATTTTATTTATTTTTTATTTATTTATTTTTTTATTGTACTTAAGATTCTGGGATGCATGTGCAGATCATGCAAGACTATTGCATAGGTACATTCGTGGCAAGGTGGTTTGGGTATATACCCAGTAATGGGATTACTGGGTCTAATGGAATTTTTATTTCTAGACCCTTGAGCAATCACCACACTGTCTTCCACAATGGTTGAACTAATTTACACTCCCATCAACAGTGTAAAAGTGTTCCTATTTCTCCACATCCTCTCCAGCATCTGTTGTCTCCAGATTTTTTAATGGTCACCATTCTAACTGGCATGAGATAGTATCTCAATGTAGTTTTGATTTGCATTTCTCTAATGACCAGTGATGATGAGCATTTTTGCATATGCTTGTTGGCTTCACATATGTCTTCTTTTGAAAAGTGTCTGTTCATATCCTTCCCCCACTTTTGGATGGGTTTGTTTGTTTCTTGTCAATCTGTTTCAGTTCTTTGTAGATTCTGGATATTAGCCGTTTGTCAGATGGGTTGATTGCAAAAATTTTTTCCCATTCTGTTGGTTGCTGGTTGGCTCTAATGGTGGTTTCTTTTGCTGTATAGAAGCTCTGAAGTTTAATTAGGTCCTATTTGTCTATGTTGGCTTTTGTTGCCATTTCTTTTGGTGTTTTAGTCATGAAGTCCTTGCCTATGCCTATGTCCTGAAAGGTTTTGCTAGGTTTTCTTCTAGGGTTTTTATGGTGTTAAGTCTTATGTTTAAGTCTTTAATCGATCTGGAGTTAATTTTAGTGTAAGGTGTCAGGAAGTGGTCCAGTTTCTGCTTTCTGCTCATTGCTAGCCAATTTTCCCAACACCATTTATTAAACGGGATCCTTTCCCCATTGCTTGTTTTTGTGAGGTTTATTAAAGATCAGATGGTTGTAGATGTGTGGTGTTCCTCCAGAGGCCTCTGTTCTGTTCCACTGGTCTATATCTCTGTTTTGATACCAGTACCATGCTGTTTTGATTAATGTTGCCTTGTAGTATAGCTTGAAGTCTGGCAGTGTGATGCCACCAGCTTTGTTCTTTTTACTTAGGATTGTCTTGGCTATGTGGGCTCTCTTTTGGTTCCATATGAAGTTTAAGGTGGTCTTTTCCAGTTCTGTGAAGAAGTTCATTGGTAGCTTGATGGGGATAGCATTAAATCTATAAATTACTTTGGGAAGTATGACCATTTTCACAATATTGATTCTTCCTAACCATGAGCATGGAATGTTTTTCCATCTGTTTGTGTCCTCTCTTATTTCCTTGAGCAGTGGTTTGTAGTTCTCCTTGAAGAGGTCCTTTACTTCCTTTGTTAGTTGTATTCCAAGGTATTTTATTTTTCTTGAAGCAATTGTGAATGGGAGTTCTTTCTTGATTTGGCTCTCTGTCAGTTATTGGGGTATAGGAATGCTTGTGATTTCGCACATTGATTTTGTATACTGAGACTTTGCTGAAGTTGCTTATCAGTTACAGGAGAGTTTGGGCTGAGCTGATAGGGTCTTCTAAATATACAGTCATGTCATCTGCAAATAGAGACAATTTTACTTCCTCCTTTCCTAATTGAATACATTTATTTCTTTTTCTTGCCTTACTGCTCTGGCTAAAACTTCCAGTACCATATTGAATAAGAGTGGAGAGAGGACATCCTTGTCTAATGCTAGATTTGAAAGGGAAAGCTTCCCGTTTTTGCCCATTCAGTATATTGGCATTGGGTTTGTTGTAAATAGTTTTTATTATTTTATTTTGTGATATGTTCCATCAATACCTAGTTTATTGAGAGTTTTTAACTTAAAGGGCTGTTGAATTTTGTTGAAGGCCTTCTCTGCATCCATTGAGATAATTATGTGGTTTTTGTCTTTGATTCTATTTATGTGGTGGATTATGTTTATGGACTTATGTATGTTGAACCAGCCTTGCATCCCCTGGATGAAGCCTACTTGATCATGATGGATAAGCTTTTTGATGTGCTGCTGCAATCGGTTTGCCAGTATTTCATTGAAGATTTTTGCATCTATGTTCATCATGGTGATTGGCCTGAAATTTTCTTTTCTTGTTGAGTCTCTGCCAGGTTTTGGTATCAGGATGATGTTGGTCTCATAAAATGAGTTAAGAAGGATTCTCTCTTTTTGTACTGTTTGGAATAGTTTCAGAAGGATTGGTACCAGCTCCTCATTGTACATCTGGTAGAATTCAGCTGTGAACCCGTCTGGACCTGGACTTTTTTTGGTTGGTAGGCTGTTAATTGCTGCCTCAACTTCAGCCCTTGTTATTGGTCTATTCAGGGTTTCAACTTCTTCCTGGTTTAGTTTTGGGAGGGTGGAAGTGTCCATGAATTTATTCATTTCTTCCAGGTTTACTGGTTTATGTGCATAGAGCTGTTTGTAGTAATCTCTGATGATAGTTTGTCTTTCTGTGGGATTGGTGGTGATATCACCTTTATCGTTTTTTATTGCATCTATTTGATTCTTCTCTCTTTTCCTTTTTATTAATCTGGCTAGTGGTCTGTCTATTTTGTTGATCCTTTCAAAACACCAGCTCCTGGATTTGTTGATTTTTTGAAGGGATTTTTGTGTCTCTATCTCCTTCAGTTCTGCTCTGATCTTAGTTATTTCTTGTCTTCTGCTAGCTTTTGAGTTTTTTTTTTATCTTGCTCCTCTAGCTCTTTCAGTTTTGATGATAGGGTGTCGATTTTAGATCTTTCCTTGTTTCTCATGTGGGCATTTACTGCTATAAATTTCCCTCTAGACATTGCTTTAAATGTGTCTGAGGGATTCTGGTATGTTTTGTCCTTGTTTTCTTTGGTTTTGAAGAACGTCTTTATTTCTGCCTTCATTTTATTGTTTATCCCATCAACATTAGGAGCCAGTTGTTCAATTTCGATGAAGTTGTGTGGTTTTGACAAAGAAAGAGTCAAATCATGAGTGAACTCTCATTCATAATTGCTACAAAAAGAATAAAATACCTAGGAATACAACTAACAAGGGATGTGAAGGACCTCTTCAAGGAGGACTACAAGCCACTGCTCAAGGAAATAAAAGAAAATACAAACAGATGGAAAAACATTCCATGCTCATATTTAGGAAGAATCAATATCATGAAAATGACAATACCACCCAAAGTAATTTATACATTCAAAGCTATCCCTATCAAGCTACCACTGACTTTCTTCTCAGAATTGGAAAAAACCTCCTTAAACTTTATATGGAACTAAAAAAGAGCCTGCATAGCCAAGTCAATCCTAAGGAAAAAAAAAAAAAGCTGGGGGTATCACACTACCTGACTTCAAACTATACTATAAGGCTACAGTAATCAAAACAGCATGGTATTGGTACCAAAACCGAGATATAGACCAATGGAACAGAACAGAGGTCTCAGAAATAATGCCACACATCTACTACTATCCAATCTTTGACAAACCTGACAAAAACAAGCAATGGGGAGAGGATTCCCTATTTAATAAATCATGTTGGGAAAACTGGCTCGCCATGTGCAGAAAGCTGAATCTGGATCACTTCTTTTACACCTTATACAAAAATTAACTCCTGATGGATAAAAGATTTAAACATAAGGCCTAGCACCATAAAAACCCTAGAAGAAAACCTAGGCAATACCATTCAAGACATAGGCATGGTCAAGGATTTCATGACTAAAACACCAAACGTAACAGCAACAAAAGCCAAAATAGACAAATGGGACCTAATTAAACTTAAGAGCTTCTGTACAGCAAAAGAAACAATCATTAGAGTGAACCAGCAACCAAAAGAATGGGAAAAAAATTTTGCAATCTACCCATCTGACAAAGGGCTAATATCCAGAATCTACAAAGAACTTAAAGAAATTTACAAGAAAAAAACAAACAACCCCATCAAAAAGTGGGAAAAGGGTATGAACAGACACTTCTCAAAAGAATCCATTTATGCAGCCAACAAACATATAGAAAAAAGCTCATCATCACTGGTTCATTAGAGAAATGCAAATCAAAACCACACTGAGATACTAACTCATGCCAGTTAGAATGGTGATCATTAAAAAATCAGGAGACAACAGACGCTGGAGAGGATGTGAAGAAATAGGAATGCTTTTACACTGTTGGTGGGAGGGTAAGTAAGTTCAACCATTGTGGAAGACAGTGTGGTGATTTCTCAAGGATCTAGATATAGAAATACCATTTGATCCAGAAATCTCATTACTGGGTATATACCCAAAGGATTATAAATCATTCTATTATAAAGACAAATGCACATGTATGTTTATTGCAGCACTATTCACAATAGCAAAGACTTGGAACCAACCCAAACGCCTATCAGTGATAGTCAGGATACAGAAAATGTGGCAAATACACACTGTGGAATACTATGAAGCTATAAAAAATGATGAGTCTATGTCCTTTGCAGGGGCATGAATAATGCTGGAAATAACTCTCAGCAAACTGACATAAGAACAGAAAACCAAACACCACATGTTCTCACTCATAAATGGGTGTTGAATAATGAGAACACATGGACACAGAGAAGTGAACACCACACACCAGGGCCTGTCAGTGGGTGGAGGGCTAGGGGAGAGATGGCAGGGGTTGGGTGGATAGAGGAGGAATAGCATTAGGAGAAATACTTAATGGAGATGATGGAGTCATGGATGCAGCAAACCACCATGCACATGTATACTTATGGAACAAACCTGCACATTTGGCACATGTACTCCAGAATTTAAAATATAATTAAAAAATTAAAAATAATAAAACAACTTTTATATGCACTGTGAAACCATAAACTTCATGTGACTTGCTTTACTGAAACATTCACTTTATTGCAGTGATCTGGAACTGAACCCTCAATATCTCTGAGGTATACCTGTAAGTTAAAGAGATATCAGTATTTTCATGTACATTGTAGAATTATTAACAATATCCAATACATAGAATCAACCTAAGTGTCTATCAACAGATTTATGAACATTAAAAATGTGGTATATATGCACAATAAAATACTATTTAGCTTTTAAAAAGAAGGAAATTCTGTCATTTGAAAACACATAGATGAACTTGGAGTACATTATGTTAAGTGAAATAAACAGGCACAGAAGGATGAAAACCACATTATCTAACTTATATGTGAAATCTGAAAAAGTTAAATTCATAGAAGCAGAGGGTATATTGGTGCTTATTACAAGTTGGAGGAGTGGGTAGAGATTGGGGAGATGGTCACAGTATGCAAAATTTCAGTTAGACAGTAGGAGCAGTCCAATGAATCTATTGTACAGCATGGTGACTATATTTAAAAATACTGTTCTATGAAAATTGTTATGAGAATACATTTTAAGTGTTCTCACCAAAACATATAAAGTATATGAGATAATGCATATATTAATTAGCTTTAGTGTGCCATTTTACAATGTATACGTATTTTAAAACACCATGTTGTACTCAATAAATATATACAATTTTCATTCACTGTTAATTATTTTAAAAAAATTTACATACAAAAAAAAAGAAATAGCTTTGTTTCACAGTCCCAGTTTTGAAAACCAAATATTAAATGTAATTTCTTTTTCTCCCAGCCGTCATTTCTAACAGGTATCAGAACCCACCCAAACATATGATACTGCAAGTTGATACTACGGTCATCTCTCAGTATTCTGGAGGAATTGGTTCTAGGACTCCTCGATGATACTAAAATCCACTCATACTCAAGTCCTGACATTGGCTCTATGGAAACTGCATATAGGAAGTCTGTCGTCTGTGTACACAGGTTTTGAATCCTGCAAACACCATATTTTTTATCTGTATTTTGTTGCAGATGTGGAACCTACCAATATGGAGGGTTGACTATTTATTGAAAAATATCCACCTATAAGTGGACCTGTACAATTCACACCTATGATGTTCAAGGGTCAATTGTTTTTGTCAGGATACTTAATAATTATATATATTCATATAGCCCAAAATTCTTAAAAAAATCTTGGAGTCGGTGTAATTGTCTATATTTTGTAGATAAAGGAACTGTTATTTAGATGAATTCATCTAAAGTCACACAGGTGGTTAAATGGCAGTGGTAAAGCTGTGTTTGAATAAATGACTAAATGATTCTTGATTATATTTACAAATCAAAGGAACACCAAATAAATGAATACCAAATTTATTGGTATCATGTAGAGATACTTTGCCCATTAACATTGTTGGTTATAAGCAATTCTCTGGCTGTCTTAAGCAAAAAAGAATCCATTATTGAAGAAAGACCTTAGCATTCAGCTTGGGAACAGACAACAACTGTTAAGGACTATATTGTGTTATTGTGTTCCTTCAAAATTCACATGTTGAAGGCCCAACCCCCAATGTGACTGTATTTGGAGACAGAGCTTTTAGGGAAGTAGTTAAGGATTAAAGAGGCTTCCACATCAACAAGGAAACTAGCAGGTAATATGGTCTCAAATAGCTGATAGCAATTACAAGAAGAATATTTGTCTTTACATCTCACTTGAGAGCTCTTGGCAAAAGTTCTGGGTCCTTATTCCTGGCTCGCCTATTTAATCTTGCGTAATTTTGAGCAAGCTATTTACCTTATCTGTATTTCAATTTCTTTCTCTATAAAATCTGGATAATAATGATTACTTCATAGAGTTTTTGTGAGAACCAAATGAAACAATATACTAATAAGTTAGAATGTACCTGAAATATTGTTAATTTCTCAATAAATGTAGGTCATTATTATTCAAAACCTATAGTCAGGCAACTTGGAAACATCATTGAATTTCTGTTAGTTACATTTTCAGTGTCTTCCAATTGAATGTCCCTAGCAGTTTTAAAAGACTTCCCTGGTAAATAGCAAATTATTCTTCCTGAATCACAAAGGAAAAGTGGAGATGAGGATGGGCATCTAATAGCTCCTACTGCAGAATCTGTTAATGAAAAACATACAATCTCATGGAAAGGTTAAAGGAACTGAGTTTAGAAGGAGTGAGCCAATGAAAGTTCTGGCAAAAGTAAGCACGTTCACAAATATAGAGTCATTTGGTTTTCGAGTTATGAAAATATCATAATAAAGACTTCAAGCAAAATATCAGCTACCAATTTACATATTACTTCCATTCAAAGAATTAAAATTATTGATGCTTCTAGTGGATCCATCCGGAAACTTAGATGTCAACCTGCTCCCTCTTTCTTAATCAATAACCAAATTGTATAAACTCTACCTTTGAATTATCTCAAATCTGTGGATCTCTTCTCATCTCAATAGGCCATTATGCTAGCTCAGGTGGCCATCATCTCCTGTATGTATCCCACTAACAGGCATCCTCTTCCCCACCATGATTTTCCAGTCCTAACTTCCTAGTGGCTTGCCATCTCCCCTGTGATGATTTAGAAACTCTTTAACATAGCTGACAAATCTTTTTCCACCTGTCACCCATTTATTTCTACAGTTCTACAGAAGTAAGGAAGATACATCCAGGAACCACACATTAGTAATTATGTCCCCTACTTGTCTGGAGTTTCTGGCAATGTCCAAATATTATGTAATACAATTCTTTGGAAGATGACCAACTCAATTGTATATCTTTTTTTGGTTCTTTAAAAATTCTTTTTATTTTAAAATTTTTATGAGTACATAGTAGGTGTATATATTGATGCAAAAATCTTCCACAAAATACTAGCAAATGAAATTCAACAATACATTAGAAAGATTATTCATGATGACCAAGTGAGATCTAGCTCTGGGATGCAAGGATAGTTCAAAATATGCAAATCAATCAATGTGATACACCATATCAACAGAATAAAAGATAAAAACATTTTAATCATCTGAATGGATACTGAAAAAGCATTTGATAAGATTCAACATCCCTTTGTAATAAAACCTCTAAACAAACAAGGAATAGAAGAAACATACCTTAACAGAATAAAAACTATACATGACAGACCCACAACTAGTATCGAACTGAATGGGGAAAAACTGAAAGCCTTTCTCCAAGATCTGGAACACAGCAAGGATGCCCCCTTTTATCAGTTTTTGCTGGTATTTTGATGAGGATTTTTGCATCAATATTCATCAGAGATATTGGAATGTAGTTTTCTGTGTTTTGGTGTATCTTTGGTTTTAGTATCAGGATAATATTTGCCTCATGGAATGAGCTTGAAAGTATTCCCTTCTCCTCTATTTTTTTAAAACTTTTTCCCATTGAAATTGCTTATCTTTTTATTATTAGTATTATTATACTTAAAGTTCTGGGATACATGCACAGAACGTGTAGGTTGGTTACGTAGATATAAATGAACCATGGTGGTTTGCTGCACCCATCAACTTGTCATCTGCATAAGGTGTTTCTCATAATGCTATTTCTCCCCTAGACTTCCACCCTCCAACAGGCCCTGGTGTATGATGTTCCCCTCCCTGTGCCCATGTGCTCTCATTGTTCAACTCCCACTTATGAGTGAGAACATGCAGTGTTTGGTTTTCTGTTCCTGTGTTAATTTGCTGCCTTCTCTATTTTTCAGAACAGTTTGAGTATTCTTTAAATGTCTGGTAGAATTCAGCAGTGAAGCTATCAAGTCCTGGGCTTTTCTTTACTGAGAGACTTTAGTATAGCTTCAATATGGTTCCTTGTTATTGGTCTGTTCAGGTTTTGGATTTCTTCCTGGTTCAATCATAGCAGGTTCTATGTGTCTAAGAATTTGCCCATTTCTTTTAGATTTTCCACTTTATTGATATATAGTTGCTCATGGTAACCACTAATGATCCTTTGAATTTCTGCAGTATCAGTTGTAATGTCTTCTTTTTTATTTTTGATTTTATTTTTTTGCATCTTCTCTCTTTTTTTCTTAATTAGTCTGGCTCAATGTTTGTCAATTTTGTTTAACTTTAAAGACCATCTTTTTATTTCATTAAAGATGAAATACTTTCATACTTTTTTCATTTTGATTTCATTTATTTCTGTTCTGATCTTTATTATGTCTTTTGCTCTACAAATTTTGGATTTGGTTTGGTCTTGCTTTTCTAATTCTTTAAAATGCACTGTTAGAGTATTTATTTGAAGTTTTTCTTCTTTCTTGATGTAGGTATTTATAGCTATAAACTTTCCTCTTACTACTGCTTTTGCTCTGTCTCATAGGTTTTTAAATGTTGTGTTTTCATTATCATTTGCATCAAGAAATGTTTCAATTATTTTCTTAATTTCTGCATTAACCCACTGGTCATTCAGGAGCATATTTTTAAATTTTTATGTATTTATATAGTTTACAAAATTCCTCATTATTAATTTCTTTCATTTATTTATTTATTTTTGAGATGGAGTCTTGTTCTGTCACCCAGGCTAGAGTGAAGTGAGGTGATCTCAGCTCACTGCAACTTCCACCTCCCAGGTTCAAGTGATTCTCATGCCTCAGCTTCCCAAGTAGCTGGGATTACAGGTGCGTGCCACCATGTCTGGCTATTTTTTTTTTTTAATGTATTTTTAGTAGAGACAGGTTCTCATCATGTTGGTAAGACTGGTCTCTAATTCCTAACCTTAAGTGATCTGCCCACCT
Organism: Cheracebus regulus; assembly: GCA_963574635.1. Taxonomy (NCBI): domain Eukaryota; kingdom Metazoa; phylum Chordata; class Mammalia; order Primates; family Pitheciidae; genus Cheracebus; species Cheracebus regulus. The sequence continues at coordinate 24,186 of CAUYQU010001768.1, read as the reverse complement.
CAGCCTCCAAAAGTACTTGAATTACAGGTTTGAGCCACTGGGCCTGACCCTTGTTATTAATTTCTAGCTTTAATATATTATGGTCAGAGAAGATTCTTGATACTATTTCAATTTTTAAAATATTTTAAGACTTGTTTTATAACCAAACATATGGTCTATCATTGAGAATGATTCATGTACTGAGGACAAGACTATGTATTCCGAAGCTCTTGGATAAAATGTTCTGTAGATATCTATTAGATTTATTTGGTCTATAGTGCAGATTAAGTCTGATATTTCTTTGTTGATTTTCTGTCTGGAAGATTTGTACAATGCTGAAAGTGGGGTCTTGAAATCTCCAGCTATTATTGCATTCAGGTCTATCTCTCTCTTTAGCTCTAATAATATTTCCTTTGTATATCAGAGTGCTCCAGTTTGGGGTGCATATAAATTTAAAATTGTTATATCATCTTGCTGAATTGACCCCATTACCATTATGTAGTAACCTTATCTCTTTTTATAGTTTTTGTCTTGAAATCTATTTTGTCTCATATAAGTATTGTGACTCCTGCTCTTCTTTAGTTTCCATTGTCATGAATACCTTTTTCCTTTCCTTTATTTTGAGTCTATGTGTGTCTTTATACGTGAAGTTTGTTTCTTGTAGGCAATAGATCAATGGGTCTTGTTTTTTAATCCATTCAGCCACTCTATGTCTTTTGATTGGAGAGTTTAGTCCATTTACATTCAATGTTATTATTAATAAGTAAGGACTTACTCCTGCCATTTTCTTATTTGTTTTCTGGTTCTGATCTCCTCTTCCTTCTTTTTCTCCTTCCTGCCTTCCTTTAGTGAAGGCGATTTTCTCCAGTGATATAATTTGATTTCTTTCTTTTAATTTTTTTGTGTCCATTGTATGTTTTCTGGTTTGAGGTTACCAGGAAGTTTGCAAATACTATCTTATAACCCATTATTTAAATCTGATATCTACTTGACGCTATTTGCACAAACAAACAAGCAGAAAGAAAACTAATAAAATCTCAATGCCTTAATTTTGTCTCCCTACCTTTTAACTTTTTGTTATTTCTATTTATATTGTATTATACTGACTGTGTCTTGAAAAGTTGCTGTAGTTACTATTTTTGATTGATTCATCATTTGGTTTTTCTACTTAGTATAAAAATACTTTATACACCACAATTACAGTGTTACAATCTGTCCTTTTCTGTGTACTTATTATTACCAGTGAGTTTTAAAACTTATGGAGATTATTTATTGCTCACTAATGTTCTTTTCTTTCTGAATGTTCTGTTCTTTCTAATGCTCTTTTATTTTCTTTCTTTAACATTTCTGTAGCAGATCTGATATTGATGAAATCCCTCAGCTCTTGTCTGGGAAAGTATTCCTCCTTCATGTTTGAAGAATGTTTTTTGCCAGATTTAACATTCTATGGTAAAAGGTTCCCCCCCTACCCCACCTCAGCACTTTAAATATGTAATTCCACTGTCTCCTGGCCTATAAAGTTTCCACTGAAAAATCTTCTGTCAGATGTATTGGATCTCCATTGTATGGTATTTATTTCTTTTCTCTTGCTGCTTTTACGTTTCTTTCTCCTTGACCTTTGGGAGTTTTATTTTAAATACCTTGAGATAGTCTTTGGGTTAAATCTGCTTGGTGTTCTGTAACTTTCCTGTATTCAGATACTAATATCCTTCTCTAGTTTGGGGAAGTTCTCTGTCATTTTCCCTTTAAATAAACTTTCTACCCCTATCTCTTTCTGTACTTTTTCTTTAAGTCCAATCATTCTTAGATTTTCCCTTTTGAGGCTATTTTCTATATCCTGTGGATGTGCTTTACTGTTTTTAAAATTTTTTTCTTTTGTATCCTTTGATGGTGCATTTTTATGTATCCTGTCTTCAAGCTCACTAATTCTTTTCTCTGCTTGGTCAATTCTGCTATTAAAGGACTCTGATGCATTCTTTGGTATGACAATTGCAGTTTTCAGCTCCAGAATTTATGCTTCTTTTTAACTATTTCAATCTCTTTGTTAAATTTATCTGATAGAATTCTGAATTCCTTCTCTGTGTTTTCTTAAGTTTCTTTGAGTTTTCTCAACACAGTTATTTTGAATTCTCTGTCTGAAAGGTCACATATCACTCCATTTCTCCAGGACTGATCACTGGTGACTTATTTAATTCATTTGGTGAGGTCATATTTTTCTCATTGGTGTTCATGCTAGTAGATATTCTTCTGTATCTGAGCACTGAAGTGTTAGGTATTTGCTGTAGTCTTCACTGTCTGGGCTTATTTGTAGCCATCCTTGTTGAGAAGGCTTTTCAGATATTTGAAATAACATAGGTATTGTGTTTTAAGCTGTCTCTACTTTAGGGAGCATCCCAAGCCCAGCAACACTGTGGTTTTCAAAGGTTCATAAAGGTACTGCCTCAATGGTCTTAGACAAGATATGGGAGAATTCTCTGCATTAGGAGGCAGAGACTTTTCTGTTTTCTTTACTTACTTTTTCCAAAAGAAAGTCTCTCCCTCTGGTCTGAGCCACCTAAAACTGGGTGTGGAGTCACACAAGCACTTCTGTGGCCACCACCCTTATGACTGTGCTAGATCAGACCTGAGACCTGCGCAGCACTACATCTTGCCCAAAGCCTGCTGTAACCACTTTTTGGCTGCTGCCTATGTTTGCTGAAGGCCTTGGAGCTCTACAGTTAGCAGGTGGCAAAGCTAGCCACCTGCTGCATCCTTCCCATTGGAGCAGTGAGATCTCTTAGGCCCTGAGTGGATACAGAGTTGCTGTCCAGAAGTCAATGTCTAGAGTCAAAAACATTAGAAGACTATCCGTTGTTTTATTATATTGCAGCTGAGCTGGCATTCAAACCACAAGATGAAGTCCTTCCCGCTCTTCCCTTCTCTTTCCAAAGATAGAGGAGTCTCACCCCATAACCATCCCTACCCACTTGTTGCCAGACTACCAACCAGTATTCTCTTAAGGACTAAGGGCTTTTAAATCAAGTTGTAAAGGCTGCCTGGCCTGGGACTCAACCTTCAGGGCAGTGGCCCCTTTCTAGCCCAGGAAAGGTCCAGAAATACTGTTCAAGAACTAAGTCCTGGAATTAGGGATGTCAACAGCCCACTTGGTGCTCTACCATGCTGTGGCTGTGCTGGCACCTAAGGTGCAAGATAAAGGTCTCTTTACTTCTCCTTCCACTTTTCTGAAGCAGAAGTAATCTTGCCCCATAGCCACCATAGCCAGAAATGTGCTGAGTCTCACCTAAAACCTACTAGTCTCAGATGCTTACCCAAAGTCCTTGATGTATTAATAGTACCTGGGTATTGTTGTTGGTTATTTAGAGCTCAAGGTATCTTCAGTTAGCAGGTGAGGAATGCTGTGAGGACTCGATCCTTTCCTTCAATGCAGAGCATTCCTTTCTGGCTCAGGCTGTGTCTAAAAATGTTGTCTGGGAGCTGGGGCCTTGAACAAGGGCCTCAAGACTCTGGTGCCTTATCCTGCTGTGGCTGAGCTGGTATCCAAGATGCAAGACAAAGTCCTCCTCATTCTTCCTTCCCCATTTCTCAAGCAGAAGGAAAGAGTCTTTTTTGAAGCTGCGAGCTATGCAGCCTGGGGTTAGGGAAGGGGTAATACAAGCACTCCTTTGGCTGATCCAGCTGGTGTCTCAGTATGTCAAGTGTCCCCCCAGTCCACAATTTCTGGGCCTAATTCAGCACTAGGACTCACCTAAGAGCACCAGTCCTTATGGTATAGTCTATCTTTCAAATTTACCTGGAGACTCAGAGCACTGTAGGCCCTCTGTGGTGAGGTTTTTAGGCACTGAAATTCTGATTGCTGGGATTGGTGATTACCCTCTGGTTTGGAGTGGTTTAAATGTTCCCTGTGCCTCTGTGGGCAGGTGTCAACTGTGTTTGGTCTAGTTTTCCTTTCTGCCTAACATGACCGCAATGAGATCAGTGCTTCATAATTGCTGTGTTCTTCCTCATCCTGTGTGCAGAGATGTTCTCTATGCCACACTACTGTTGCTGAGGTTGATAGGGATAGGGGTTGGTAATTCAGGAGTGTTGTTGTTTTTTTTAAATCTCTTCAGTGCCTCTTTCAGTGATATGAAGTTAAAACCAGGTACTATGACTGCTCACTTTGATTTTTGGTTCTCACGAAGGTGTGTTTTTTGCACAGTTGTTAACTTGGTGCCTTGTGGGGTGTGGGGAGGTGATTAGTGGAGCCTTCTATTCTGCCAACTTGCTTTGCTTCTCCTCCCCAATGTAAACTACCCTTTTTTTTTCTTTTTTTTCGCTCCTCCACCTCCTCACCTCGTAAACTATCTTTATAAAATATTTTATGGCTCAAGAAATTACTTATGTAATACTCAGTATAGAATAAAAAATTGTGTTCTCTCAACTATCCACAGTGTGCTGTCAATTGTGGAATGAAAAATATGTATTGACTAGTTGAAATGGACCATTTTTCTAAAAGGATGATTAATTAATTTATTGTATAACTCTATACAATTTGATATTGTAGATTTAACCAATTAATCATTTACAATTATAAATATGTAAAAATTCCTTGATAGATTTTGTGAACCACTTCTGGTTCAAAAAGTAGAGTAACTAAAACTATAAAACTCAATGCCTTACATAGCAAGCATGTACAGATAGTATTAAATCCTCATTGAAAATTCTTAATATGTCCTCTGGAGTAGATTATTTGCATTTGTAAGAAGATATAAACTGCCCGAGTGTAGGGAATCACTCTCTGCAGAATCATGGTGTCATTAAAATAATTCGATATTTGGCCTCATATTCCAGACTATGCCACTGGTTATTTTTGCAATCTGGGGAAAGACATTTATTTTTTCTCAGCAACATCTTTCTTATTTGTGTAAAAATAACTCTTGCTTTTCTCATGTCATAAATAATTAAAATTTGTGAAGTTTCTTTCAGTTCCAGAAAGTGGGTAAATATATATATTTTTAATTAGAGATAGTGTCTCACCCCGTTTCCCAGGCTGAAGGACAGTGGCGAAATCACAGCTCACCGCAATCTTGAATTTCTGGGTTCAAGTAATCTTTCCATCTTAGTCTCCCGAGTAGGTGGGACTATAAACACATGCCACTAACCTGGCTAATTAAAAACACAAAACTTTAAAGACTGGGGTTTCATTAGCTTGCCCATGCTCGTATCAGAGTTCTGCCCTCAAGCGATCTTCCTGGGTCAGCCACCCAAGTAGCTGGTATTACAGGTGTGAACCACTGCACCTAGCATAAAAATTTTATAACTTCTGTTTTCACATTTTTCAATTTCAATGTCTCCAAAACATTAATGTAGATCAGACTGTTTTAGATAGATTTTTATAAGATACACATTGCCAGGCACTCTGGGAGCCTCTGATTTACCTGATCTGAAAAAGTTCTTGTATTGTTAACAAGCAAGCCCAGTTGATCTTGAAGTAGACGGTGTGAGGAATACACATTGAAAAACAATTTTTGTCTCTCTTTCTCTACAAAGCTAATTCCAGTCTGTACTAATCTTTTCTCCAGTAATTGCTTTTTATTCTTACATTTAAATTCCCCTCCCTATTTCTCCACTTTAGATCACCAGAGGACAAGGTATATGAAGCCCAGTTCTCATTATTACAATAACTTCCTTGAGGCATTCTTGTCATTTTCCAAGCCACAAATGCTTGAAAGTATTAGGCAAGGTATTTTGCATTGAAACCAAAATTTCCAACACTTTGTTTGCTCTACTGTCATCATTCAAATAAGACTGCAGCTGTGCTATGCAAAATTGACTTAATATTGTTCTAGATTAGCCATTCAGCTATAAGTGGTTATGTATAAATCAAAGGCTTCTGGTGTAAAACTTCTTATAATTGTAGAAGCCGCTCAGTGCAGAACACATTCTCAGTCCTCCTCTGGACCACAAAGCCTCTGACTTCCTATCAATGGATGGAACGACTGGTTTGATCTACAGGAACGCATAACTTCTTGAAGCTTTATGCTAAGGAGTGACAACGTGAGTCAGTTGAAGTTTAGTGTGTCTGAGTCCACAGAGTGTTAGCTACAGAAACCTTTCCATTGACATACTGAGCAAGTGCAGCAGGTGGTGTGCCTACAGGTCTACGAAGAAACTTCAGGTAAACAGAATTGTTTAGAACAGCCTTTTTACCCCTCAGCATTTCAATTAATTATGATTCTTGCTCTAACTAATTTGTACTTGTTAATTTATTTCTTTTCCACCTACAAACCCTTGGAAGGAGCACTTGCCAGGGTCTCAATGTTGAGAACAAATTCCTCAAAACCTTTTAGGTACCTGAAGCTGAAAAATACTTTAGAAATAGCTGGTGTGTATCCTTTCAAATTTATAAAATGTCCAGATGTTTTCCTTGAATTGTAAATTATCCATATGCTTATATCTTTCCCTGACACCCTCTAGATCTCCACAGTAATATTGTGGGGAAAAAAAAATCAGTATTCTCCTTGCCTCCAATTTTGCTTCTAAAGTATTACTTGTTTGTTTGCATAGAAAAATCTTCCTTCTTCCTTCTGTGTCACGTGGCTGGAATAAAACAATGCTTTTCTGTTGCCCTCTGCAAAATTTCTCTCCATTCATTAAAACATTTGGCACCTGACACCATAATTTTTCTCTCCAACAAACTTCTGCTACATTCTGTTCATTCTGAAACTCCCATTCGCTTCTTGGCTCCTACTTTGTTGACTTGGATTTGAATCCAACAGCCATACATCCCAGACTGATCTACCTTGGAATACCTCTGAAATCTTAACCTCTAATAGTCTAATATCTGACCCCAGTCTCCCATTTGTAAGTACGGTTTCCCATGTCTATTACCATTGCTATTCTTTGACTTCAACAAGTACTTTCATCCATTGCTTTGCCTGTATTCTCTCACTTTATTCGTCTCCAACCTACTTTACTTTTTTTCTTCTCTCTCCTAGATGTCACAGTTTGTCAGTTTCAATCTCTCATATATTCTCAAATGCTTTGTCCCTTATCCTTTTTTGCTACTCCAGCCCTGAAAAACCCAACCTTCGTTTGTTTTAATTTGTCTTCTCTGCTTCTACTCTCAGGGAGCTGAACTCAATATATTGTTGAGTAACACTTCCAAAGCGTAGTGTCCATCTTTACACGATCCTAAGCATGCTTGCCAGTCCTTGCTAATTCTAGTTTTTCTCCCATTAACATCAAAAGCCATTCATTCCCATATAATCCTACTTCTTTTCCTCTGCACTTTCTTGGCATACTTCCTCATCCATTTACTTCTAAAAACTGATTTGGAGAATAGGAAGAAATATTACCTCTTCCAGGATATAGATAATCAAAAATAACTTGCCAACTTTCTGCTCTTTTTTTCTAACCCTGTGTATTTTTATATACAGTAAGTTCTCACTTAACATTGTTGATAGGTTCTTGGAAACTGGAAGTTCAAATGAAACAACATATAACAAAACCAATGTTACCATAAGCTAATTATTATAAACAAGAATTAAGTTACCACAGCATATTTCTGGTCACAAAAATATCACCAAACTTATAAATAAAGACCTCAAATACTTCTAATATAAAACTTTGAAATAAGTGTAAGCTGTATATACATTTAAGAAATATTAATAAAAACAAATAAGGTAACTATTTATCAATTTTTGGTGAGTCAGTATGTGATGGTGACCACAGTGGTGGTGGGCTAAACTGAGAAATAAATGTTTGCAAAGCAAACGTTGTAAGGATCACCTCTTGCCTCTATGAAGTTAAAAATCAATCACATATATAGTAGGCTTGCTGAGTTTTTTTGCACCGCATTGTTTATTGTTATGCATTTGTATGATTATCACAGACTTTATGAACTTTTGTTTTACTATGAATGTTTCATTTATTCATTCATTTTTCACCTGGCTTATTGCAGTTTAGGGGTGCAAGTGATTGAAGCCTATCCTGGTAGCTCAGCGCCCAAGGCAGGAATCCACCTTGAACTGAAGGACTGGACACCCTTTCATCACAGGGCACACACACACACAAACACACACACTCACTTATCCTGGGACAACTTAGACATGCCAATTAACTAATGTACAAATTTTTGAGATGTGAGAGGAAACAGGATTATCCAGAGAAAATCCATGCAGAATGAAGAGAACACGCAAACTGAACATAGACAGTGGTCCAGATAGGAATTGATTTTTTTCTCTTCAACATTATAATGAAAAGACATTGAACAAAATGACATTATTTGAGGAACTGCTGTATACCTACATGCATACACCTGTATCTACATCCATCCTACATTTTTTTTCTGACTTCTCACTGGAAGAGGTAGTCTTCCTGTCCAAAACTAATTTTAACAACTATGCTTAGAATTATGGTTGATGATCAGATGAATTAATCAACATAAAGAAGCTGAAATAGTAGTTGGCATTTTGTATATAGGGTCAATTTCTGTTACCTTTCTATGTCCTGTTATACACATTGACCTATCACTTACTTGCATGTCACCTCTTGTAGCTAGTATAGGTATGCTTAACTCTCATCTAATAAGAGAAATACCTTTCTTTGAGTTTTTGTATCTCTCTTCTTCTTCTTGATAATTTAGTGTTCTTCCTTTCCTGATCAAGCTCTTTGAAAAAGTTACCTTCACTTCCTCACATTTCATTTAGTCTCCAACCCCCATAACCTGGTTTCTTCTCCCATCCACATCTCTTACTAAGTCAGTAATCAACTCCTAACTCCAAAATGCACTGCCATTTTTAGTATTCATCCCTTTTAGCTTCTCAGCAGACTTTGACTGCTTTGGTCACTATTTCCTGGAAAGTTTCTCCTATTTTGACTTTTAAGATCCTTCTCTTGTTTTTCACATTAATTTTCTAGCCACTTTTTCTATCTCTTCTACTGGATCCTCTTCCTTTCTGATTTTGTTACAGAACATCTGATCCAATAGTAACTCTCTTATAACCCTCCATTATAATGTTTTGAAGAACTTATTATATTATATTGGACTATTGGATCAGGTTGAGCCATAAAGATTCTACTGTCTTGGCACCTTGGAGAAAGTTGAACCTAGGTGTCTCTCATTGGTGGGAGCTAAGCCAGGGTCCTGCCATGGGGGGAAGCTGACTGTGACAAGGAAGAGGGTGGAAGAGCATGTACTATTGGTAGTGGCAACAGCCCATTTACAATCTTTATTTAATCCACATTTTTGTGCATACCCTACAGGTTATATACCTAATTTTCATTGCAAAAACCCCTACTATTGCGCATTCTCTTCTGCTTTGAAAGTTTCTGTTAGGAGCCACGTTTTTCTCAGAAACTTGACTATGCCTGGAGCAAAGAGACTTGATGTTTAGTCTTTGAGGAAAAGTGTTCTAAAAACTCCATTTCTACCCTTCACTGATTCTATTTGTTCATTCACTGAACAAAAGTTTATTAATGTTTACACTGTGCTAGGTGCTGTGCTTGATGTTTGAGTAACAAAGAAGAGTAAGACATGGTACCACTTGCCAAGGAGCTTATTCTCCTCTGGGGAAATATGCTACCAAAGCCTGCAGAATGGGCAGTATTCTGTTCCATTTGGTTAATGCACCCATCATTCTAGGCAGTGAGAGAAACACAGTAGCTTGTTCTAGATCTGCAGTTTGCCTCCAAATGTCTATTTTTTGTCAATAGATTTATTCAAGCAAGTTACATATAGTCCATCTTTGAAGTTGCAGTTTTCTTCAGTTATGTTTCTGCCTGGTGGAATGGTCAACTTCACTGAATTTAAAGGTCTTTAAATTTTCCTTCAGAACCTTGTATATACACAATTTACCACTGTGCTAAACACTTCACATACCTATTGTAGTAATGAAATCCTCATGACAACCTACAAAGTAAATATTACTATCCCAATTTTATAGATAATGCAACTGACTCAGAGACTCAAATAACTTGACTTACCTAAGGTGACCCTGATAGCCAGAAGAGGAGCCATTGGTGGAGTTTTGGTTTGTTTGTTTCCAAAGCCCATGTTGTTAACCACTGTGCTTCCTTTTATATTGATTCTGGCTATATACTTACATACATACATGCATACATAGATATCATATGTGCTGAGTTTTCTAGGATTACAAAAAATATTAATGGCTTCCTTGCAAGCCATCAAAATGGTGTAGAAATTTTGTGTTTGTTGGTATTTAGAAAATATGGCCATTCTTATATATTGCCTTCAAATATTATATGAGAGGCCAGATATATAATGTAAATATATATTATATAATTATATATATTGTCAGCCATGTGTATATGGCTAGAAGACAGTTCAAAAGTTCATATGTATAGCTTATTTATATACTACTTTGTTTCAGAAAGACTTTCAGGTGGGTATATGCACATGCATATATACAGATAACCATTCACCTACACATCGTTACATTATTAATTTGGGATTACATCAAATATTTTCCTGACTTTATGATGCAGATGTTTTCCTATGTCATTAACCACTCTTCAAAGGCATCATTTTGATAGCTGTCTGGTAATCTATTATTTGGATATACCATCACTAACTTGATCATTTCTTCATAATGAATTTTGTATTATATCTAATATACAGTATCATATTACAATACATTTTCTTATTTTTAAATTTAAAACATATCTGTTATTAATTCCGTGAGATGAGTTTATAGATTGGACTTACTGAATAAAAGAGTTTGTTCTGTTTTTAAGGTTGATGACGCATAATTCCAACACCTAGATCTTGCCAATTTCTACTTGGTGGTATCACCCCTAATCAACAATTTTTTCTTCCTATGGTTTTTTTTCCCTTAGGAGAAAAAGGACTACACACAATACAGTCTGCAAGTTTTTTCCGAGACTATTATATTCTTTCATGATAGCTGAAAATAGTACCCATGCTATGGCAACATTAGAGCAAATGTTTCAGTGCTTGGAGGTGGGTGTGCTCTCCAGAGGGGCAGCTGGACATTTGTATCTGAACAGCTAAAGGCATTCACTCTCCATATTCTTGACCTGATTTGAATCAAATGGGCATAGGAGATTTATTTTACCAGATATGTTATGGTACTTTTTAAGTGGAATTTTATGGAGATTACTAAGAATCCCTGAGGTCTAAGTGCACCCCTGGGCTTTAGTTTCTCATTTGTAAACTGAAAGGTTTGGACTAGATAATTTCTAAAGCCTGTCACTGCTAACAGTGTATGATGTCCCTGGTGACTTCTCCTCCCTCTTCTTTCTGGACACCTATTATAGTATTTTTGTACATGTGTTTATTTCCTTAGAGCATCTTCTTGAGAAAAGGAAGCTGAAGTGCTACATAAGATGTTTGTGCTTCATGACTCTCAGATTCTGCAGATTCTGTATAAATCCTTGGAAGAGAGCATTCCTGAATCCACAAAGGTAAGGAAATAGGAGATCAAAGGAGAGAGGGCTGAATTGACAGGACAGATTTAGGGTTCAGAACCTTACTGGAGAGATGGGAATGCAAGTCTAAAGTCAGAATCTGTTCAAAGATGATCTTAATATGTATATCCAGTCAATCGCCTACTTTGCTTCCTTTTAATCATTTTTAAATTTATCCTTCTGCTCTCTCTGGTGTACTTCCTCATCTCTTCCAGGTAATTTCAATATTTCCTTGTCTCCAATCTTAACAATCTAGCTACAATTTGGTAATTAAAGTCAGCTATATGATGCATATAGGATCATATCCCTCTCTTTTTAAAAAATTTGCCATAGCAAATTTACAGAGTCCATCTCCAAGGCTTAATTGGGTTACAGGGTTTAATGCAAAATTCTCTGGCCTTTTCTATTTTGCCTCTCAAGATTCTCCTGCCATATACCACATGCTACAACTATTAAGCCCCTCACAGTTCAATAGGCATGATATAATCTGCCACATTCTTAATTATTTCACTCGTGCTTTTTCTCCTACTTGTAATAACTTGCTCTCATTCTCTATTTTGCCAGAAAAAGACATTACTTATTCATCAAGATCCAGTTCAGTTATTACTTCTTATGTAAGTCTCCTCATCGCTTCCTAGACAGGTAGTGCTTTTCTTCCTTGGGATCCTATACCACCATATACATATATGTATCAGACCATGTGTCCTACGATAGTTAAACTATATACTCTCTATTCTTCTAAACATAACTATAGGGTTGTGGCCATATCATATTCACCTTTGAGTTTTTCATGCTTAACACAGACCTGATACATAATAGATGCCAAATAAATAGCATGGTATGAAATAAAGAAAGAAGAAAATGAGAAATGGCATTAATTTAAAAAATAAATAAATGAATGTCAGGGAAGCCAATTCTAATGATTCATGTATCAACTTGGATTTTTTTGGTTGCTTATTAGGCCCTCTTGCAGCATGACTCACTGAGTAGTCCAATGAGCCATCCTGGAAGCACTGGCCCCATCCTAAGTCCTCCTAGACCTCTTGTCCTTATTTCCCATGCCACATAAAAGACCCTATATTGGAGAAAAACTGATCCCTTCCTGTTTTGTTCTGTTGCATTATAGGTATATGGTGCCATTTTCAACATAAAAAATAAAAACCCATTCAAAATGGAGGTACTGGTAGATGCCTGGCCAGATTACCAGACAGTCATTACTCGGCCTCAGAAACAGGTAGGAGCAATAGCTACTGAATACTAGGACAGTCACTCTTTAGACATTCTCTGTGTGGCAATGAGGGAACTGATACTGAGAGGTAGTGAGAAGAACCTTAGTACCGTTGATGTATGCAGGTTTTGGAAGGGCTGTTTGGGAGAGGAGATATGACAGAGATAAGGCTTGAACTTAGATCCAGTAATCAATAATCCAGGATGTGTAAATAAAATTAGGATTCCATTCAGTCAAACTTTTCCATCAAGATATCCCAACCTAGATTTCTATGGATGAAAATGATTAAGAAGTGTTTTTTACCAGCAAGGACTCCCAATGGGAAGTGTCAATGCAGAGGGTAGGCAGGCATGTGGAGGCAGACTGAGCTGTCCATTCTAGGTACTACACTAACTCTGGAACAATGGTTCTTTCCAAAAGGTTATCTATTCAGATGCAAACCAAGAGCCAATCACTGAGCCAGCCCGAGTGCTGGGTCAGGATTAACTCAGATGTCACCTCATCAAAAACCCACATCCTAGCCAAACCTGTTCTTTATGTTTCTTTCCATACCTTAGGCACCTTCTCTTTTAAATCCTTAACATGCCGGGCGCGGTGGCTCACGCTTGTAATCCCAGCACTTTGGGAGGCTGAGGCGGGCAGATCACCTGAGGTCAGGAATTGGAGACCAGCATGATCAATATGGTGAAACCCCATCTCTACTAAAAATACAAAAATTGGCCAGGCGTGGTGGCGGGCGCCTCTAGTCCCAGCTACTCAGGAGGCTGAGACAGGAGAATTGTTCTGGGGAGGTGGAGGTTGCAGTGAGCAGAGATCATGCCACTGCACTCCAGCCTGGGTGACAGAGCAAGACTCCGTCACAAAAAAAAAAAAAAAAAAAAAAAAAATCCTTAACCTACACCTTTCTAGACAATGGAGCTATTTACCCTCTCAAGGGCAGCTCACTTTAGTGCCCTAAAAGAAAGAAACTATCTTCAGTGTATTAACAGTGAGTTATTCCTGAAGGGACTCCAAGGCCATTTTCTACACCTATCTCAGAAAAACAGAAAATGGTTTAAACAATTGAATCTCTAGCATTCTAGACCTATGCAAGAACATTTTGTAAATTGTAGTGCTATGTAAATATGATTGATATTTGTTATATCAGGAGATGAAAGATGACCAGGATCATTACACCAACACTTATCACATCTTCACCAAAGCTCCTGACAAGTTGGAGGAGGTCCTGTCATGCTCCCAGGTTATCAATTGGGAGCAAACTTTCCAGATTCAAGGTAACTAGTCTGAGTTAAAAGAAAAAGACCCATGGGTTAGTTTTAGCTGATATGGAAGGGATAATACAGTACTTGTCTTTCTTCTCTTTCCAGGTTGCCAGGAGGGCCTGGATGAAGCAATAAGAAAGGTTGCAACTTCAAAATCAGTGCAGGTAGATTACATGAAAACCGTGCTCTTTATACCAGAATTATCAAAGAAACACAAAACTTCAAGTAATGACAAGATGGAGTTATTTGAAATACATAAAGTGGATGACAATAACAAGTGAGATTTTACCTTTTGCTTCCCAAATTCCTTGATAGAATTTTTAAGTTGCCGCAAAGGCTGTACTTGGAAATGTAGGACTTGAAACTAAATTATGAACAGTTACTCAATTGCCTGGGTAAAGAAAGGGAGTTATGTTGGTGACTGTATGCTGAGCATGTGCAGAACCTTCATTAGACAAGATCTTTATGCATATTATCTCACTCAGGGCTCACAAGGGTCCTTCTGAGAGGGGAATGGACATCATGGTGGCATTGAAAAATGTTTACTGAAACTATGTCTTGCAAAATGCTACATGCTTATAGAAAGTATGTAAGTGTATAAATTAAAAAATAAAATCTGTCCACTTGGGTTCCTCTGCTAGGTGTAAATATTCTTGACTCTAATATGCATGCTTTTAATGCTCTATATGAGTTATTTTATTTATTTTTGCAACATGTACACATACTTTACTGCAACTTCTGCAATGAATATCATCATAAATAGATCATTGCACAGTTGTATAAATAGTTCTGAAAGATGAATTACTAGAATTGAAATTGTTGAGTCAAAGAATATGCATATTAAATGAATGGTATTACCAAACTGGATAGTAATACTTTCATGAGTTTAATGTCTGATATCATAACTTATGAAACAACTTAAACATATAGTAATGGGAAAATTGATACATTTATTATGGTACACTGAAATATTAGTATACTATGCAGCAATTAAAAAGAATGAAGCAGCTCTACATGACAGATTAGAAAAGATTTCCAAAAAAATTGCTAAGTAAAAAAATAAGGTGGATAGAACAATGTATATAGTATGCTACCACTTGTGTAAATAAACAAATGTATGTACACATCTAAAATTCCATAGAATAACAGGAAAGTTGTGCAAAATATATTGGAATTATGGGTTGCTTCTAAAGAAAGTAAATGGGTAATAGGAGATCAGAGAAAGAAGAGAGATTTTCTTTCCTCTAATAACCCATTTACGCTTTATGATTGAATTACTAATTGAAAAACTAGATAAAATCTAAACGGACACTCACAGATACATTTAATTTAGCCAGAAAAGTAAACACTGTTCAAATCTTGCTTTGCCCCACCAGTGTTCCCATGAGACTGTTAAGAGGAACATATACACAGAGAAAATGATAAATGGGGATTAAATAATATTTAGTAGTATAACTGGAAATTTGGCATGAAGTACCTGCCCTAAGGTGATTCTTCAAAACCTACATGGATATACTGATATCTCCCATTCTAGGTTTGGCTATCCATAGGAGGGGGTGCAGGAAAGGGTACTTGAGATCTTTCAGGAAGCAAGCCCAGGATCAGGTCAGACATGGAAGAGAGCAAAAACAAAGCATCACCTATAGAAAACTTAGTGTTCAGTGACTTGCCCACTGGCAAACATGAAGTGACTCTGAAACTGACAAACTTCTCAAAACTCTTCCTCCCTGGAGAGAGCCAAACTTCCTGGAGATCTCTCTTCCACCATTCCCATATTTATAGAGAATATTACTATCATCTGACAAACAAGAAAACCGAGTCTCACATTACTTGTCCAAAAGAAAATAATCAGGATTAAAATTCCAATGGTCAGCACCAAAAATTTAGTATTCTTTTTCCTATATTGCAGCCTCTTAAACTGCATTTTGGATAATTCCCTAAAGGTATGTGATGATGGACGTAGGGACACATGAAGTTGTAAAATCAGCATCATTCTCATCTCCCTGTAAAATATGTTTTATTGGAATATCTGTTGAATGAAATACTATCTTGTGTATTTACAGATTTTGTGGAGTAGAACTCAAAATGCACATGGTTTCATGTAAATTGAGCTACGTGGAGGGCTTTTCTGGTCTATATCCTCAGTCTTTTAGGGACATGCATTCATTTTTTTCCTTAGGGTACTTGAGACATTTTGAGATGTTCTGTAATATATCATGCTATCTCTCTGTTATGAAATATACCATAAAACACATGGTGTTCCCCCATCAATTATTTGGAAACATTTTGAAGCAGAAATAGAAAAAGCAGTTCTTGTGTATCTATTGTCTCCTCTAGGCTGTATGATCCTCAAGAAAAGGAACGGTGTTATATTTATTTTTTTGCAATTCCTGTGTTTGCTAAATATTGGCTGAATAAGTGCAAAAATTTTTTTTTTCTTCACAGGAAAAGAAACTTTTCAAACATATTCTTAGATGCTTCACATGCAGGTCTTATAAATGAACACTGGGCCTTTGGGAAAAATGAGAGGAGCTTGAAATATGTTGAACGCTGCCTCCAGGATTTTCCAGGATTTGGTGTGCTGGGTCCAGAGGGGCAGCTTGTCTCTTGGCTTGTGATGGAACAGTCCTGTGAGCTGAGAATGGGTTATACTATCCCCAAATACAGAAACCAAGGGAACATGTCACAAATTGGTTATCATCTTGAAAAGTATCTTTCTCAGAAAGAAATCCCATTTTATATGCATGTGGCAGATAATAATGAGAAAACCTTACAGGCACTGAAAAATCTTGAGTATAAGATTTGTCCTTGTGGCTGGCATCAGTGGAAATGCACCCCCAAGAAATATTGTTGATTGGATCCATTGTCCATTTCAAATCTTTCTTATCAGTAGAAAACATTTAATTCAAACACAAACATCACTATTTATATTAGCATAAAAGGCATCTGATTATCCAGGATCTGTGTATCACTTAAGCTCAGATCTGTGTATTACTTAAGCTCACCTTAATGTTTTTACCCTCCTCCTCTTCTGTATTCTTACAGAAAGTTAGCAGCTCAATCCTTTGGTCTCATAATTTCCTTTATGATAACAGACATCTCAGAATTAAAATCACTCAATGCCAATCATTAGTGCCAAGATAACTCTTTAAAGGCAACAATTTCTTAAATGAAGACAAATTATTTCATGAAAAATTCACTTTTATGACTTTATTTTTAAAATAAAAAGTCTGCTTTGAAAAATGTCTCCTCTGGTATTCTTCCCTTACTTCTACAAAGTTTTCCAAAGGATTTTAAAAAAGCCCTCAGCATCATGCTTTTTATTCTAAGTACCCTCTAAGGAGCTTTGAGATATTCTGCTAAATTAAATTTTGTGGCCATCAGTGAAAATTTGGTTTTCTAACTTGCTTTTCATCACAAGGTGTGACTAGATTGAGTTGCAAATTTAAAGGTTAACTTTAAATTTTCAAGATGATTTTTATGTCTATGATGTATTTGTTTCCTATTGTCATTATAACAAATGATGACAAATATTATGACTTCATGCAACACAATGTGTTACATTTATGACAGTCAGGAGTTCAGAATAGGATTTATGGGGCTAAAACCAACATGCTGGCAGGGACAGCTCCTTCTGGAGGCTCTAAGGGTTCATCAACTCCCTGGCCTTTTCCAGATCATCGAGGCTGTCCTCGCTCCGTAGCTTGCGTCTCTGCACCACATTATCTTTTATCTCTCTGCTGTCATTGTCATCATGTAACCGGGTTTTTTGGGGGGTGCGGGGGAGGCACCGCTCCCCCAAGAGAATGTTGTAGATTCTTAGTCTCCGCTATCTCAAGAATGAGAGAGGAGACCACTGCAGGTGCATAGTAAGCTTGTAAATACCGCTTCCAAGAAGTGTTGCAGAAAGGTGATTTTATTTAGGTAGAAAAAAGAGAAAAAAAAAAAGGAGGAGAGAGAAAACTTCCACGAAGACAGTGGAAGGGGACTCCAGAGGGGAAATCCAAGGGAGAGAATGATGGCTTCCATGAGGGCGAAAGGGGATCCAAAACATGGAGCCCAAAGGGGTGTGGAAGAAGAGGACTTTTAACCTGGGAGGAACCCCCACGTTCTCTAACACCCTGGGCCAATCAATGAAAGGAGTTCCTTAGAACTTCCGCTGGAGAGATTGACTCTTAGTTTCTTCCCGCCCTTGAAATTCAAACATAAACCATTAAATCTCCAAGATATAGAGAGATGGGAGGGTGCATGTCGCTGGGAAGTTCTTGCCCTAGAAACTACGGCCCCCTGTGGACCCAGAAAGAGAACACATTCTCTCTATCACATCACCTTCTCTTCTGCAGCCAAATCTCCCTCTGCCTCCTGCTTAGGACATTTGCATATACTTAGGACCAACTTGGATAATCCAGGATAATCTCCCCATCTCAAGACTGTTAACTTAATCACATCTGTGAAATCTCTTTAGCAATATAGCACTCAAATCTTCTGGGAATTAGGACCTTGATATTTTTGCAGAGGCATTATTCAGCCACCCCATATGTGTACAAGTGTATGTTTTTTTCTGATCAAAATTACCTCATACTTTCAGAATTTACATGTTCTCAGTCCAAGTCTGGTCAGCATTTCTATATTGCAGGTCCACTGTGGAAATGGAAAACTGCCAGGGACTCTAGGGCCACTTTTTCTCCATGCTTGTTTTCTTTGGACAGACAGGCTTAAAAAGTACACACACACACACCACACACACACACAAACACACACACACGTAAAATATATATGACATGATATTTATCATTCTAACCATGGTAAGTACAATGCAGTGGTATTAAATACATTCATGATATTATATAGCCATTCCTATTGTTTCAGAGGTGCAGACTGCAGAGAAATCCAGGTCCTGCTTCTGTGAGGATGGCATGTACATCTCTGGGAGCTCTCACCCTGCCAACACAAAAGGGGTGGTGATCCCACTTGTACCTGCTCCCCTGGCTCCAGGGAGAGCGCATCTCCAGCCTCTGGTGCCTCTGAGATGGGAGCTGGCACTGACAGTGGGGAAAATTCAGGCAGTGGGAGCAGGAACTTCCAAGCCTGTGAGAGGCAGGGGTGCCTTCCTGGGCCCCCAAGAACACAGAGACTCCTGTCCTGACCTGCATCAGGGCAGCTGCAGCAGCACCCAGGGAGGGTGGGGCTCCTGCCTGCTCCATGGAGCTTTATAGCCCTGGCCCAGCCTCCCTACTGCAGTCTGCGTCTTAGTAGCGGCGGCTCTAGATGGGCAGCTGTTGCCATCACTATTACCCTTACCCAAAACGTTTTCATCATTTCTAGCATGAACTCTGTACCCATTAAACAACTCCTTATGCTCCCCTCCCTCCCAGGTCCTGGTAACCTCTATTCTATGGTCTCTATGAATTTCTCTATTTGGGGCATGTAACAAAAGTGCATTCATACAATATGTATATGTCATTCTGTATAGGACTTATTACATTTAGCATAACGTCATCAAGGTCCATTTATATCGGAGCATATATCAAAATTTAACTTTTTTGTGGCTGAATAATATTCTACTGTATATATACACTATATTTTGTTTTTCCATTCATTTGTTGATGGACATTTGTGTTGTTTTCACCTTTTGGCGATTGTGAATAATATTGCTATGAATGTGGGTATACGAATATATGTTTGAGGCCCGACTTTCAATTGTTTGAGGTATATGTCTTGGAGTGAAGCTGCTAAATTATATGTAGTCTATTTTTAACTTTTTGAGGAACTGCCAAACTGTTTTCCATAGTGGTTGCACTCTTTTATCTTCCTTCCAGCAAAGCAAGAGTTCCATTTTCACTCTACATCCTTGTCAGTAGCTGTTAAGTTGTCCCCTTAAAAAATATAGCTGGCCAGGCGTAGTGGCTCACGCCTGTAATCCCAGCACTCTGGGAGGCTGAAGCGGGCAGATCACGAGATCAGGAGTTCGAGACCAGCCTGGCCAACATGGTGAAATCCCATCTCTACTAAAGATACAAAAAATTAGCTGGGCGTGTTGGCATGCACCTATAATCCCAGCTGCTTGGGAGGCTGAGGCAAGAGAATAGCTTAAACTTGGGAGATGGAGGTTGCAGTGAGCTGAGATCGCACCATGGTACTCCAGCCTGGGTGAGAGAGTAAGACTCCATTTCAAAAAAAAAAAATATGTATATAGCCATTCTAGTAAGTGTAAAATGGTATTTCATTGTAGTTTTGGTTTGCATTTCCCTGATGACTAATAATATTGAACATCTTTTTATGTGCTTATTGGCCATTTGTGCAGAAAGGCTTTTGAATTACAGCTCTAAATTTCTGCATTTCTGGCATTCAAATGACCCACTCAGATAGAAAATTAAATTTCTTAGTCACAACTCCAAATTCATCAATGACTATACCCCTATAAATTCAGCAGCCAGGTGCGCACTCCTGGCCCAGCCAGTTATGGCAAGTCTTGTAGACCAAATATGGTATCAAATTGTACCTCCTGGTGTTCCTTTGGGTGGAACAGAATTTAGCAGAGAAGGAATTATTTTTTGTCTGGAAATATCAAAAACTGACAAAATTTCTCCTTTATGTATTTTATCTTACTTGGATTAAAATAAAACCAGTGAACACAATAACTACACAGTATTTGACAAAAAATCCTCAATAAACTAAAGAAATAAGCTAAGTGTTTTTTTTAATGCAGAAAGCAGTATGTTCAGCTGAACTTGCTTTACTTTTAGTTTTCTGATGGCCAAGCATGAACAGCACATTTAGGAATCAGCTTTTCTCTTTATTTTTGTTAGAACTTCAGCACGTCTCTGTTTTGCCAGTGCCAAGTTGGCCCGTCCCTGTTAGAGAAAGAAGACAAGGAACCTGCTCACTTCTGTAGTTCCCAACATTTTATGCTTTTCTTCCTTAATCTTTTAGAAACTTTCTCCAAGGTAGAAATAATTTTGAGGCGGCTTTTTTTGGAAAAATTAAGAAAGCATTGGTGGTTGGTGTGCAGAGGCTTCCAGGTCATAGGTAGATAAGACAAAAATGGTTGCATTCTTTTGAGTTTCTGATTAACATCTCCAAAAGAAGCAATCAGATATGCATTTATCTCTGTGAACAGAAAAATGACTTTGCATAGAATGGGGAGCAGGTTTTTTCTAAGCAGTTCTCAGCTTGACTTTTAGTGATTTTAAGGGCCCAAGGTATTTTCCTTTCACATATCCTCCCTTGTTAAAAATCTTTTGGAGAAATCATTTTAGAAGAAAATGACTCTCTGGTTTTGTCTCATCTCTCATGGCTAAGATGGTTTATTCCTAGACAGGTAAGTCCTACATTATTAGAAAGATTCTTTTTTAGAAGGTTTTGAAGTCTCATGTCCTAGGAAGAGAAAATAGGGGGAGGAAAGGAGAAAAACAACAACAAATAAAAGAACAATCCTGGAAAATTGATATAAGCCACGTTACTCTGAAGTCCCTTCATACAACATTAGGCAGGTATGAAAGTGGCTTATCTATGTAAATAAGTTGCTATTATTTTCTTCTGAAGATTAAGTTCTCTAGCTTTAGTGTGCAGGGCTTTACAAAATTACGGTTTAGTTTTCAGTGACTCCAAATTAGAAAAAAATAGGAGAAAAAAAGGAAAAAAATTGAAAACATTATTTTGAAATCTAGTAGCCATTTTCAAAACATTATTTTGAAAACAAGAAAAATTATACTTCAGTCCAAACTATAGAAAATAATAAAACTTAAAAAATATTAGGCAAGACTAGAATCTAACAACAGGTGTACTATAGGTTTTGAAACATAATTTTTCTCTCTCCACTTTCCTATATTTACTAAAGACAAATCATGGTAGGACTGGTTTGTTTTATTATACTTGGCCTAATTATTCGTATGCAGTACAGCAGAATAATAATTTTTATAGACTTTTAAATTGGCTTTAACAAAACTTTGTTCCATGGAAGGAACTTCAAATAAGTTTTTTTTTTAAAGCTGAGCCCAGCCATGGATTTGTGCCATTGAATACCTATTTGTTGGGTAATCCCCTCTAGAGGTTCCAAGATATAACTACTGCAAATATTGAGATAATCATATTACTTTTGGTTTTAATTCTGTTTATGTGGTAAGTCATATTTATTGATTTTTGTATGTTGAACCAAACTTGCATCCCAGGCATAAAGCCTACTTGGTCATGGTGAATTAACTTTTTTATGTGCTGCTGATTTGGTGTGCTAATATTTTGTTGAAAATTTTTGTGTCTATGTTTACCAGAGATATTGGCTCATAATATTCTTTCATTGTGTCTTTGCTTGGTTTTGCTA
This sequence comes from Cheracebus regulus, assembly GCA_963574635.1. Classification (NCBI taxonomy): domain Eukaryota; kingdom Metazoa; phylum Chordata; class Mammalia; order Primates; family Pitheciidae; genus Cheracebus; species Cheracebus regulus. The sequence goes on along the minus strand of CAUYQU010001768.1, from coordinate 1,967 downwards.
GCAGGATGATGCTGGTTTCATAGAATGAGTTAGGGAGGATTTCTTTCCGTTGTTATTTTGAAATAGTCTCAGTAGAATTGGTACCAGCTCTTCTTTATATATCCGATAGAATTCTCTTGTGACTCCATCTTGTCTAGGAATTTTTTTGATTTGTAAGTATTTTTTTAAATTACTGATTCAATTCTGGGTCTTGATATTGTTTATTCAAGGTTTTAATTTCTCCCTGATTCAATCTTGGAAGATTTTACGTTTTCAGGGATTTATCAATTTCCTCTAGATTTTCTAATTTGTATGCATAGAGGTGCTCATAATAGTCTCCAAGTAAACTTTGATATTTATGTTGGATTGGTTCCAATATCATCATTTTCATTCCTGATTGTGGTTATTTGGATCTTTCTCTTTTTTCCCCTTGTTAATTTAGTTAGTGACCTATCATCTTGTTTATCATTTCCAACCACCTTTTTTTTGTTTGTTTCATTAATTCTTTGTACAGATTTTTGGGTCTCAATTTTGTTAAGTTCTGCTCCAATTTTAGTTATTTCTTTTGTTTTGCTAACTATGGCATTAGTTTTTTTATGTTTTTATAGTTCTTCTAGATGTTTTGTTGGGTTGTTAACTTGAGATATTTCAAACTTTTTGAGGTGGGCATTTAGCACTACAAGCTTTCTTCTTAACAATTATTTTGCTGTATCCCAGAGTTTTTGGTATTTTGTGTCTCTGTTTTCATTTATTTCAAGTAACTTACTTCTGCCTTGGTTTTGCTGTTTACCCAAAAGTAATTCAGGAGAAGGTTATTTAGTTTTCATGTAATTGTATGTTTTTTGGAGATATTCTTGGTATTGCTTTATATTTTTATTCCACTATGGTTCAATAATATGGTTGATATAATTTTGACCTTTTTGAATTTATTGAGACTTGCTTTATGGCTGAGCATGAGATAAATCTTGGGGTATATTCCTTGTGCAGTTGAGAAGAATGTGTTTTCTATGGTTTTTGGGTAGCGATATGGTTTGGATTCTTGTCTCTTCCAAATCGTGTGTTTAAATGTTACTCTCAATGTTGGAAGTTGGGCATGGTACACGATGACTGGATCATAGAGCAAATTCTGGTGAAAGGAAAATAAATCTTGGGGCCCCCAAATTACTAAGCTATAAAGAAAAGTCAAGCTGTGAATGGCTTAGGACCAACCTGCCTCCTATTTTATTCAAGGTCACCCCTCTTCTCACTGAGATAAATGCATATCTGATTGCCTCCTTTGGAGAGGCTAATCAGAAACTCAAAAGAATGGGACCATTTGTCTCTAATCCACCTGTGACCTGGAAGCTCCCTCTCCACTTTGAGACTTCCCACATTTGCTTTGAGTTGTCCTGCCTTTCAAGAAAAAAAAAACCTATGTTCACCTTGCATATGTTGATGAAGTCTCACATCTCCCTCGAATTTATAAAACCAAACTGTGCTCTGACCACCTTGGGCACACATTGTCAGGACCTCCTGAGGCTATGTCACAGATGAGCATTCTCAACCTTGACAAAATAAGCTTTCTAATAAACTGAGACCTCTCTCAGATTTTGGGGGTTCACAGTTTCTAAATCAAGCCATTTCTGGTTTAATACTTGGTACTTCTGAAATAGCTGCCATTTGTTCTAGCTGAAATATAATAATGAGGTTTAATTTTTTTTTTAAAAGAAGCCCAGTTGTTAAAATTCAGCTTACTTGGGGGAAATGGGGGAGCGACAGTGGGGGGTGGGGAGTTGGGGGGAGATAGCATGGGGAGAAATGCCAGATATAGGTGAAGGGGAGGAAGGCAACAAATTACACTGCCACGGGGGGTGGGGAGTTGGGGGGAGATAGCATGGGGAGAAATGGCAGATATAGGTGAAGGGGAGGAAGGCAACAAATTACACTGCCACGTGTGTACCTATGCAACAATATTGTATGTTCTTCACATGTACCCCAAAACCTAAAAT
>CAUYQU010001766.1:0-30407 GCA_963574635.1 Cheracebus regulus | reverse complement strand
AGAAGGCAAGGAGGAGCAAGTCACATCTTACATGAATGGCGACAGGCAAAAAGAGAGCTGGTGCAGGCAAACTCCCATTTTTTAAAGCCATCAGATGTCATGAGACTTATTCACTATCAGGAGAACAGCACAGGAAAGATCCACCCCCATGATTCAATTATCTCCCACCGGGTCCATCCCACAACATGTGAGAATTATGGGAGCTAGAAGGTGAGATTTGGGTGGGGACACAGAGCCAAACGATATCAATGCCCAAAGGAAATGCTCACCCGAGCCCTGTTGTCCAGTGAACTAGAACCACAGTGAGGATGGCTCGAAGGAAGCTGGAGAGCAGGGCTCTCTGATGGGACAACATAGAACCATAAAAGCATTCAACTACTGCCAAAGAAAATGAAGTAGAGAGAGAAAGAGATGGAAAAAACTATCCCAGCATAGATCCAACTCCCACCCACCAGACTTCTGCTAGTGCCCCCTGGTGGCAAGTCGATAAGGGCAAGGAAGCCTTCAATACAAAGCTGAGTAGGAAAAGATAGGGAATGGCTGGCACACTTAAATCCTTAAATTTTAAAGGTAATTTTCCTAGGTATTATCTGTGTTATTTTCCTCTGAATGGTGTGTTTTTTAAATCATGCCTAACAATGCAGGAACACATATTGTCAAACTTAGACTGTCTATTGCACATTACACATTGTTAATGCCTAGCACCTGAACATTCTGTTTGTGGAGGAATCTCAATTTAAATGATAGGCGGACTATGGCTTCCAACCACAGAAAACAAAATAGAACAACTATCCCTTCTTCCTAGCTGAGAGCTAGAGTGCAAGTCTGTGGTTCAAATGAATATTCCTGTCTAGGACATTGAATCTACAGGGGTGATTCATGGAGAGAATGTTCACAATGGCTACCACAAAACAAAGTTCAACAGCGTGACACTAGAATCAGACGGTAGGAAATCCATGACACGGCAGTGACAGCACCAACAGGAGCATCTGAAGTAGACTGTTTTCCGACAGGATCTTGGCTATGCCTTGCTTCCCCTATCCTGCCCATATTCTGAAACTAGTTCTTCAGCCTCCTGAAAGTTTTGCAAATTCTTTCCTTACTAGAGTTAGTCAATTCTGATGTTTGCAACCAAGGACTCTAATTTGTATAAGCTACAATTGACCTAAGTCAAGAAATTCAAGTACTAATAATGTCATGTGCCTTAAATTCTTTGATGCATTCTTATTTGACCTAAGAACACTACAGCAAAATATTATTACATCATATACACATTACGTATTGATTTTATAAATTGATAACTGGGACTAAACTGCCCAATATTAACATGTGTACCTTTTCCAAGGTGAGAAGATTGATTTCAGACTGTAGACGGATTTCTGGTTTGTTGCTTTGCTGGTCCTTGAACTGTTGGAACTCTTTTTCCAAAATCTTATATTTATTTTCAGCATCATTAAGCTGTATTAAAAAAAATTTAGCTATTTCAAAACAATGATATGCAAAGTTTAACAGTACAGAATTCAACTCAATAGTGTCTTGTTTTTATTCTAAAGCATGATCAAGTAGGAAATCTAGAAAATAAAGTATAATGAGGAAAATAAAGATCCTTAGTAATGAAAAATTCAGTAAATCAACTGATTACACAAAAACTTTTCAAAAGTATAAAATTTCTTATCAAACTAATATCATGAGAATGTTTTTGGTAAAACTTATATGTCAAATTTAAAAATTACCTTCAGAAATACTAACACTTTCTTTACACTTTTCTTAAGATGTCGCATGTAAGAAAAAATTCAGCAAGAGACCACTAGCAGCAGAGACGAGCAAACACATTTCAACACTAAGGCAACTATGTCTCTCCTAGATTCCATTAGAGCAAAGTAAGTGCAAGTTCTCTGCCAATCCAGAATTAGGCCCTACAGCTACAGGGAAAAGAATCTCAGGAGAAAACTCAGGAATAAAAACAGAGAGAGAGATTTCAGGCTAAAATTACTAAAAATCCTCAGCACACAAAGAAGGAAAAATAAATCAAGAAACCAGAAAAACCATCAGCCTCGTTAATTAAATCAAGGAGTGACTGGGAGATCCAGCGTTTCCTAAAAGAATGGTAATTTCTTGAATTTGAAGAGTTGAGGAAGAATAATCAGGAATAATATTCTAAGCAACTGCCCAGTGTCCAAAGCACAGGGGCAAGAAGAGCTGGCAAGAATGTCTCCAGATGGTGACAAGTTTGCAGACTTTTCCTAGACTACTTTGAGGCTAACAAGCCAACCCTGGCCCTCTACTTATAGAGAGGGCCTACACAGGATTCTAGGAACAAATGAAAAGGTAACATCTTTTCAGGTTCTCTCTGTACAGATATGGTCGTCCTTCCAACTCCTGAGTTCTACCTCCAGGCCTGTGCCATCCCTGTTTGCTCTGAGGGGCTCCTCTGAGCCACAGGGAAGATCTTCAGGTACCCCAGTGGAGCCCTGGAACATAAAGTTTCCATAGTCAGCTCTCTGCTTTCTTTTCCCAGAGACCCCCAGCCCCCAGAAGCAGTGGTCAACCTCTTCTGACTCTGCTCTAGATTTTGAATTTAGAGACAATTACAACCTGGATCCCAAATCTGTTTGAAAGCCAAAGAATAACATAATCATCAGTACTCTGGTGCATGACTCTTTGCTCCACCCAATGTAATGAAAATAAATGTGAAAAAAATGAATAATCCTGATCTTCTGCCACAAAAGACTGAGCATTACAGACATGTCAGTGAAATATCCAGGTAAATAAAAATTAACTCAATTTTAATGTAGCATTTCTTGTTTTTATAGTTTGGTACTGTATGAATTTTTCAAATTCAAATACTATTACAAGTTAAGGTAATTTAAAGATTGTTTGATTCAATTCCTTCATACTAATAGGTTAAAAAAAAACTTGAAAGTCAAAGAAGCTAAATAATTGAGGCAGTGCCAAAGACCCAGTGAGCTAAGTCAGTAGCAGGGGCAAAAACTGACTTCAGACCTTTTCATCCCCGAGAATGTTTTCTTTAAAGCAGTCAATACTTCCTGTAAAACAAAATGACAAGATAGTCTGCCTTAACCAAACATTCAAACTTCTCTTAGAACACTTTCAAAATTTAAAAAAAAAAAAGGCACAGAGATGTTCTTTTTGAATGAGACTTTTTTTGAAATGTGGACAAGGATTGCTAAAGATATTTTCCAAAAACATACTACTATGACTATCCATCATTAGATAAACCAATTATCTTTTCCCTAAGACATAGGACTTAACTAAATTTGAAATAGAAAATGTGTGGCAAAAATGGAAATAATCAATAATAAATAGTTGTTATTAGGATTTATCTAGCATCTTTAGGTAATGTAGTGTTCCATATCTGAGAATTTTCCATATGACAGACGTTTATCTGTTTTTTAACATCCAAAGTTGAACAGAAACCTTTCTAAAGTTTCTCACTTTTCTGTTTTAAACAAAAGCTAAGAAAATATTAAATTTGGTAGTTTCTTCCAGAACATTATCATAAACAATTCTTATTGTTACAATTGGGTTATAAAGCAGTAAGCTTTTAAAGCATGCTGGGCTCTTTTTCCTTTGCTAAGTGATCCATAAACTACAGTGATTTGAGTTCTGGGGCCTGCTATAATCTATTTGAGCACAAATACTTTATCTTCATCACAGCTCTCACTGACAGTGTGTTTAACTGTCCCTTCTACCAGTCTAGTTAGAATTGTGTGTATAATACATGCAACATGGTCAAAGTAAGGGCCCAAAAACCTTTTCCACATATAAAATGTGAAATGTATACAGTCATGGACTTAGCAATCTGGGCATCTTGGAAACGTCTCCTGTCCTTCCTACCCCTCTTTACTTCCCCAGGTCTTAGAACAGTGGTTCAAGAACAGAGGTGTGCTTTGCGTAATTTTTCCAAAACACCAGTTCTTCCCACCAAAGTTAGTTATTCTTACATTCCTACAAAGAAGTAAACTAATTACACCATATACAAGTATTTTTTGTTTTTTTGTTTTTGAGATAGTATCTTGTTCTGTTGCTCAGGCTGCAGTGCAGTGTTGTGATTATGGCTCACTGGAGCCTTGACCTCCTGGGCTTAAGTGATGCTCCCACCTCAGCCTCCTGAGTAGCTGGGACTACAGGTGTGCATTGCCATGCCTGGCTAATTTTTTAATATTTGGCAGAGATGCAGTCTTGCCATGTTGCCCAGGCTGGTCTTGAACTCATGGGGTCAAGCAATCCTCCCACCTCAGCCTCTGAAAGTGTTGGGATTACAAATGTGAACCACTGAGCCTGGCTTTTACCTGTCTTAGACAAGTACAGACGTGTATTTCTCAAGAGCTCTCCTGGTGACTTTAATACGTGTTAAGAGCCTTTGTTCTAGAAGGCTGAATCTTCCTGATAAGTGGAAGAAGAGAAGCATCACTGTTGAATCCCATTACAACTGCCCACTTTCACAACTTTATCTTTTGTATTTTAAATGAGACTACCCTACTTAGTAACAACCAAATTCATATTTTTACAACCCCCTAAATAATGGCCCTGTGCTGCCGTGGAAACTGTTCATGACAAAATTTACTAGACTTAGGAGGCATTCCTCATACATATCTAATCTACACTGGAATTTTTCAAGAAAGATAAGCTTAATTTTTAACAGCTTGAATCTTTTTTTAGCAAATATTTATTGAGCTGCTATTATGTGCTGACAACTGGCCTGGACTCCTGGGATACAACTTTAAACCAGAACAGTTTTTACGGAACAAACAATCTGATACTGATTAAATTATCGTGCTAATGAAAATAAAAACAAACTGATATTTTAAAAAAAAGAACAGGAGAATAATGTCCTATGAGACCATAAAATAAAAACTTGACCTAGACTTGGGGAGTATGAATCAGAAGATTTCTAGGAGTAGGTGATGCTTTAGCCTAAAACTGAAGGCTGAATAGAGTACACCACGCCCAGAAAATGCAGCAAGCATGAAGATCCTGTGAGTGAAGCGAGCATGGCATGCCTGAGCACTTGATGGAAGAGAAGCGTGGCCAGAGAGTACACAGCACAGGCACCAGAGTGGGAGATGAGGTCAGCGTTGTCTTGTTGCTCATAGGAAAAAGATCAGAATCGTTGCCTTCCCCAGCAACAAGTCAATGCTGAAAGGTTTTAAAGAGGAGGGTTTCGAGATTCCCAAATTTCAAAAATATCATTCTGGCTACAACATGAGGAGCAGATTAGAGGGCCCATCACTTAAACAAAGAACATTTACAGGCAGAAGGTCAAGTATGGAGAGAAGGACTACAATGAGTTTTAAATGCCTTTAAGACATCTGAACAGAGATGCCAAGAGGCAATCAGATATACAGGAAAGGTCTTGGATATGACCTCGGATGTGAAAGTCCCAGATGCGCAGATTGTCTGTGAAATCATGGGCATGAAATCATGAATAAGACTGTTTTTGCAGAAAGTAAATCCTGAGCTTGGACGAAGTTAATGGCTAAATAAAGGAAGATAAGCCTGCGAAAGAGCCTGAGGGTGGCCAGAAAGGTAGAGGAAAACAAGGAGAGTGGTGGTGTGGCAGTTGAGAAGAGAATATACAAAACCAAAGACAATAGTGTTGATGATATCAATCAGTTTTACTGAGTATGAGGAGAGGAAAGACACAGGAACCACAGACAATTCTCTCATGAAATTTGGATCTTAACTAAATTTGGTCCTTAACTGAATTTGGTTCAATACTACATGAAGAATATCTATGTTTGCTTAAAGAAGACTTATCAGAAAAAGATTTACATTGGAAATTACCTGAAATACGTACAATTTCACACAAAATACTTAGAAAAAGAAGATCCAATGTAAAGTATATTTGAGTATCAGTGCAGTAAGTATGATTAATTAAATTACTGGGACTTTTACCACTTTTTATTAGTTAGTGAATTATTTCTCTTATTACTAGAATGCAAATAGACTATGACATGTATGTTATCCAACCTGTTGCTGAAGGCGGTGTTTATCCTCTTCGAGCTGTTTGATTTTTAACCTTTCTAGTTCTACTTGGTGAATACAGTCCTCTTTGGCCCTACGGATCGAGTCTTGCAGTTCTTGCAGGTTCCGTTGACGTTCTGACTGCAGTTCCTTTTTTTCTCTTTGAAGCTTAAAACAAAGGTATCTTTAAGAGGTTGGCTTATTACCAGCTGCACTATACTATTCAGTATTCCGGTATCTTTCTATATATTCAAATGTTCAGGATATTTACAAATTTATTTTAACATCCTTTTTAGTTATCAGAGAGTTAATGTTCAAGTGTACCAATATTACAAATTTTCAATCATTAATATTATAAACACGTATAAAAATCCATGAACAATTTGTATAAATTCAGTTGAAAACCCTAACCACTTAACATTTCCATTTGAATAAGGCCTTTTTCATTGTGAAAGCAAATATGCCCAAGTTTCTTTTCTTATTTTAGAAACTTCTGATTCTTGCCTAATCACATAGAATAGCACCTTAGTATTAGGAACAAATGTGTACTGCATTAACTTTAAACACTCTAGCATACTATTATACCTATTCTAATATATAAAGTATGCTGAATAGCAGTTTGAATAGCAGTTTTCTGCATGTCTGAAAGCCAATTTTCATGAAATACATAGAGCACAAAGTAATAAACAGTATGAATTTCATATATAGACTTTGAAATAAAGATATATGATCGATGAAATACCTCCGATTCTGCACTAGCAAGCTGCTGCTCTCGCTTCTCCAAGTCAATTAGAGTTTTTTGGAGTTTTCCTTCTAGAATAGTATATTCAGCCACCTAAAATAGAGTTAAAATATGTATAATTTTATTGAAAGAGAGGACCTGAGAATAGGAAAGTCACAAATTACATCAGCCAATTCAAAGAAAAAAATGTACTTTTACAAATTTGAGACAGGTGAGGGCCATCATATTTCCTCCTCCTAATCTTTTTTCTTCTCCAAGATAAACACAAATTTTAACTGCCATTCATATATTATGATCGCCACATCCTCTAATATGTTAGACTTAAGCTAAATTTACAGCAGATAGAGACAAAAGCATGTTAAATTTGAGATGCATATGTAGTGTAAGCAACTAAATAGCCAAGTGCGGAGTCCAGGGAAGAGGTCAGGAATGGGAGTGTGCATGGTGGGTGTCTTGATGTATACAATGCCAAGAGAGTGAAAAAATCATCAAAGGAGTGAGTATACAGAGAAAAGAAAAGACAATATTTGAGGACTGGGCTCTGGGACAAGCCAATAAAGCCAACATGAAGAGGATCTAGCATGAAAATTAGGAAAGAGAGACCAGTGAAGACAATACAACAGTAGAGAAGTGTAGTCCAAAAAAAAGTATAGTCAAAGAAGCCAAGTAGAGGATGTGTTTCAAAGACAGAGATAAACTGGGTGAAGATGAGTAAGGATTGTTTGTTAAGAGAAAAGCTGTTCTGGCGAGTGAGAAAATGAATTGACTAGGGAAAGCAGTAGGACTGTGAGCAGCCATGAGGACGTCTCAGCACTTGAGGTCCTAAACCTCCTTAAAGTCATCTCTTTAACACTCATCTTTTCTCCATAACCTTTCACTACTAATACTTTTTGGCCTTCACTTTCTTTTATATATATTGCTTCCCTAGTCTCCTGGACTTTAGGTTCACAATCATCTATTCTATCCACTGTACTTCCATCAGAATTATTGTTATAGAATGAAAACCTAATTATCTTAGGTTTATATAAAAATCTTCATTTAAAAAATTTCTCATATTTCTACCTTTCTCAACCAGGGTTTATCATCTGAAACACAAAAAAACAGAAGATGATTTAAGTATTTTCTCCATCCTCTCCTAAAGTGGTACATAATTACCATTTTTTATTACCAACAATGGATCCCTTAAAGTATTAAGGGCTTCATTCTCTCAGGAAGGCCTGGCTAAAAAAAGCCTACAGGACCTAGTCTAAACTCTACATAATGAATTACGAGATCATTTATACTCAAGGGCATGAACCTCTCTTACCTTATTTCTTGAGGCACACTCTTTCCTCCCCTCCTGCAAAATCAAACTACATATAATTTTCTTAATGCAGAGTCTATTTCAAACTTCTCTGCCTTTTGCTCAAGGGGCTTTCTCTGTCTGGAATACCCTTTGAGTCTACCTGGCAATATTCACTAATCCTCACCAAAGTGAAAGCATGATCTTATCTACAGAACACTTCCTCATGCTCCCTTATGTAGAACTGATGTCTTCCTTCTTTGTGGGTAATGACTGTTGTCTTCAGCCATCTGATGGACAGTCGTATGTAAGACAGAGTATATCTCATTTGCTCCAGAGGGCAGAACAGAAACTATGTATATATTTACTCTTTCAGGTAAATTTGCAAAGTATGAAAGAAGTTACACATTGTTTTTTAAAAAAAATCAGGTAAATAAAATTAAACAGAAAAGGCTTACATAAAAGTGACATTTAAAAAATACTCTAGTGAGAATCTCAGAGTATTTAGCTTTAAAAGATTTCATACTGAAAAACAACTTTTTTTTTTCACTACTGACTTGATTTCATAGTGGCTGATAAAATTTAAAAGAAAAAACTGATCCCACGCAAGGTAGGATACTGTAAGACAAATGAATTAAAGTGTTTGGTCTCCAAATGCACTTAGGTTGAAAGAAAATGGCAAATCTCAATCTCAAATCTACCTCTTTGAGATGACTAATTCGAATAAACAGCATAATTACTTATTAAGTAGGCATCATACTGTTTTCTGACTGGAGTTATTAACTAGCCAGGAGCTCATCATTTCAGGCTGAAAGAGTAAAAGTTGTATAAATGCAAACCAATTAAAAATTTAAACTGAAAAGATCATTATTACCAAAATGACAATACACCAAAAATTACTTGGTGAGTTTTCACAGAAAGTTTAATTATGGCACAAATTGAATTTGTCATGGTTTTAGTAATTTTATTGACTTTTCAAATATTTCCTGATTTGAATTTTGCAGACCTCAACACTAAAATACTCTTCAACAGCACTGCAGAAAAATGGTTCAAGGATAAACTCATCTTGTCTTAAAGGCTAGGTTAAAAATTTTTTTAATTAAAATAATATTTTCCAGCTCCCTGGATTCAACGAATGTCTAACAGGTGAGGTCTGTAAATATTACTTAATATAAAACTCATTGTTAAATAACAGTACAACTAGAATAATGTTAAAATGTATGTTAGGACTTCTACTTACTATAATTTTGGTTATCTAAACTTAAGAATAGAGACTTTGACGTACTCTTGTTATTTTTGTCTTTCAGCTTTTTAAAAAGTTCACTGGTTATTCAAGTTTTTAATGGTGAGAATTAAATTAGAAAAAGTTGATACGGTTATTTTAAAATCAAAGGCCTAAGTACTCCTGCTTCCACCCATAAAAGACAAATAGCTCTCTTTTATAAACACAAAATGAACAACATTTATGAAACAACTGTTTTCAGACATTGGGCAACAGACAGCATGGGGCAATGATCCCTAAAGGTGGGAAATAAATAAGCCAAACCCTACGATACATCTTGCTTACTGCCTGAAGACTGTGGCTCAAGGAAGGAGAACCCAAACAGACACTTGCAATCTTGCTGAGCTCAGAAAACGGAATGGAGACCAGAGAGGCTGAGGCAACTAGAGTTGACAAGAGGGGGTTACAGAGAGGAGGAGCACTGGAGACCTGCCAAGCCATCCCCTCAAATCTGAAGCTGAATACTGATTAGCCACTCTAATAAGAGTATTTCTAAAGTCCTAACATTATTAATAGAATATTTGAAGAAAGTCTAATTGTTAGGGTTGTTTTATTTAATAACTTGAGTGTAAATTGATAAATATTAAGCTTTTGCTTTCAGGAATAAAACCAGATGTCCTTATGTCTTTATCACTTTTTAAAATGTGATTTATTTCATAATTCTTAAAAATAGCTTAAAAGTTTGAGGCACTTTAACTTACAGATTGTACTATGTAGTTTATATACATATTGAAATGTGCTATTTTCTTTTTTATATATCAGCAGGGTTTTTCTCTATTCATTTTTGTATATTCACACACACACACACACACACACACACACACATACACTTTTATTTTTTTAAGAAATGAGGGTCTCACTATTTTGTTCAGGCTGGTCTCAAATTCCTGGCCTCAAGCGATCCTCCCTCAGCCTCCCAAAGTGCTAGGATTACAGGTGTGAGCCACAATGCCTGGTCTATTTTTGAATACGTAATACATTTGCATATTTCAAAAGCATAAAATACTTTACAGTGAAAACCCTCCCTTCCACCCAGAGCCATCATTCACTTCTTCCATGCCAATATATAACCACTAAAATTAGTTATTCCCTCCAAAGACTGTCTTTAATGCGAATACAAGATACTATCATTAGTGTTCTTCCTTTTCTTACTCTCTTTTACACAAGTTGTTACCTTTTTCTTTACTAGTGATTCTCTTTCTCGGTCCCTTTTCTTCCATTCCTCTGCAAGAGCTTGCATATGAGCTAGTTCTTTCTGTTTCAGCTACAAAAGAAAGAAAAATAAAGTCACCAAAAAACCCCAAATATTTCAAATAAATGAATCAGTTGTTGTCAGTTAAAGATCACTAATATTTTTTTCAGGCATTCTTTTTTATTCTTAAAAATAAAAAAAAAACGGTGGATGCCTGAAACAAATAATACCCATTTGAGCACACTTCAAGAAAGTATAAAGCTAACAGTGGGTTGTGCTTTCTAACTTGTTTGGAGACTAATGATGCAAGGTTCCAGGTGGGTATGCCAAATGAGGACATGCAATTTAAAGAGTAACTTTCATTCCTAATAATCATGAACAAAGTTTACAGAATTCTGAGTGGCTTCTGGCAAGTTGCCACATTTCAGGTATTTTTTGATTCTCGTTTTTTTTTTTTTTTTAGATAGGGTACCTACAGAACATAGAGATTAAACCTTGCTATGGAGAAGAAAAAATATACTGAGTAGGCAAAACAAATTTTTTAAAGTAGCATTTAAAAAGTAACCTGATTTTCGAAAATATCTTCTTGCATCTCCTTCCACATTTCTAGCTCAAGTGCTGCTTTGTATTCTAAGGTTTCACGAGGCTCAGTCTGGATCTCTGAAGGACAAGGTGCTGGAGGAAGAGAAGATGGCTTTTGTTGTACAGCAGATACACCCTAAGATATAAACCAAAAAGCACATTTAAACACCCACACACATAGGCACATTAGATTCCTTTTAAAAAATAATTTGATAACATTCAATTATATTTACCTGAGATGAATCAGAGACAAAAATCTCATGCATTTTCACCAGTCCATAATCTTCTAGAGTCACTGTGTAAGAAAGATCTGCTATCCTGTTATTTGATCTACAAATAAAATAAGAAATACCTTAAAATTAATGAAAATAGTTTTATATTATTTTTTCTTTTATTTCCCAAGTGCTTTAGCACTGGGGAGTAAGCAACATTTCTGGCACCTAACAGTATTCTTTTTGAAAGTGCAGCAGCTTCTGTGGGCTTCCATATACATAATTTGACCATCACAAACACCCTAATACATGCATACATTTCCTAAAAAATGACCCCTGTAAGAGCTGTAAAAGGCATAAAGGTGAAATTTAAAATCCTACTGCCTACAGGTAATTACTGCTAATATGTAGTTTATTTCCTTCCTTTCTGTTTTATTTATATGTAGATATACATGCACACATGCATGTTGACATCATACAGTTTTATCTTGTTTTCCTATTTACATCAGGGGCATTTTCTCATGTCATAACATTAATTTAAAAATGTGATTTTTTTTTAACTCCCTGTAAAATATACAAATGAATTTATGTAGTAAAATATACGTAATAATTCCCCTACTCTTGATTATGCTGGTTATTCTGAATTCTTTTTTCTACTTTTCCTTGGATGTGCATACTCATAAATATTTTAATAGATATAAGCAATGCTTCTAGGCATAATTGGGATATACGCAGTACTTCTAGGATAATTATATGTTAGTTTGATCATCATGAGCACCTCTCTGTATCACAGAACTGCATGTAGCATTTGTCATTAACCAAATGAAAACAAGAGAAAATATTAGAAGAAAATAAAAATAAAATTAAAAAACATGATTTTGTCTAAATCAGATATACTTTGGTCAAACAAAATTTGAATGAATTATTCTCACACAATTAGAACTCTTAATTAACCAACTTTTACATTTTCTTCTTCTATCTCACAGATTTCAGAAGAAATGAATAAAGTTAAATGAAGCATTACTATATCCAACAGAAACTCCTTAGTGTATCTGAAGTTCTCACTTCAGTAAATCTAAAACTTTCTGTCTACAAAGTATGGTAATAAAAGTTAATATTTATAACAAACAGGCAGCATTAAAATAGCTTCAATTATTAGTGATGTGACTATCTTCTACTTATGATGACAAAAAAATGCTAATCTTTAAAAGAGATTCTTAAACAATAGTTGAAAGAAAATGGCTATGAATGGGGAGGAATAAGGAAAGACAATTCAATAATACTTTTAGATCTAAATTTTGCTGAGCCTTATTTCTTTTAGTCTTATCTTTAATGATAAAGAGCATATGATATATGTTAAATTTTAAATTTTGTTAATTTTAAAAATAATTCAACAAATATTTTACTGTATGTAAAATACATTTTAAAAACTCAAGTTTTTCTTTGTGGCAATGAAGTTCAGGGCATAAAAAACAATAATTATTTTAAAACTGCCTCTGACTGCCAAATATCTATAAATATCTATAATGTCTTCAGACTTTTGATTTGAGGCAGGAGTAAAATATTTTAAGTGGAAAAACAGTCTCAGCCCTTCCCAATGCAAAATAATATAAAATACATTATAAGTTTAACCTCAAATTACAAAAGAAAAAAATAGATCCTACATTTAAAATTCTCAGGCTAAAGTGAAGAGGGAAAATAATTAGCCGTCTGAATATTACAATACCATAGCAGCACAGATTCTTGACTTTTGTGAGGTGAAATGGGTATCAGAAAGCTAAAGAGCAAAGTAGGGTATAGCTGCCACAGGTCAGAGAAGATCAGAAAAACGAGGTTAAGAAGTGGTGGCTGGCTAATCAGAATTCCATGAATTAAAAAGAAAAGCAAAGACCAATTCTGTGAAATGCATTACCCTTGTGCTGCTGTAACAGGCACACTTTCGCTATAAGTTTGACGCCAACACTGTTCACCATTAGAACCTAAAAACCGAGTTTTTTCTGAAGACAAGATGTTAGAAAGCTGGATTCTCGCAATTCCCAGAAGTAAATCTTTACTCATTTTATCCTTGTGCCATAGTTCAACCAGTAATGGAATCCTAAGGAAGAGAGAAACATGTGTTCATCACTATCAACTCTGACCTAAAGTCGCTTCTGAACTAAATTCTTTGAATTCCCTTAATGGAGTCAAAGGTGTTTTTTGTTACCTGGAATGTCATTTAACACAATTGTTAGATTGAATGCTAAATTTCACAGGCAGCAAATATGAAATGATGTTTCCATCAGTGACGAGCTTTATATACAATGGTGGTCCCATAAGATTATATCGTATTTTTACTGCATCTTTTCTGTTTAGATACACAAATACTTACCTTTGTGTTCCAACTGCCTACGGTATTCAGTACAGTCACATGCTGTGCAGATTCGCAGTCTAGAAGCAACAGGCTATACCATCTAGATTAGGTGCACAGTAGGCTATACCACCTAATTTGCCCAAGTACATTCTACGATGTTCACAATGATGAAATCATCTAATAATGCATTTCTTGTAATGTATCCCTGTCTTTAAGTAATGCATGACTATACTTTTTTTTTTTTGAGACAGGTTGTCACTCAGGCCACAGTGCAGTGGCACAATCACAGCTCACTACAGCCTCAACATCTGGGGCTCAAGAGATACTCC
Source organism: Cheracebus regulus (assembly GCA_963574635.1). NCBI lineage: Eukaryota > Metazoa > Chordata > Mammalia > Primates > Pitheciidae > Cheracebus > Cheracebus regulus. The sequence goes on along the minus strand of CAUYQU010001766.1, from coordinate 16,448 downwards.
CGCTTCAGCCCCCCAAGTAGCTGGGACTGCAGGTGCATACCACCATGCTGGCTAACTTTTGTACTTTCTGTAGAGACAGGGCTTCACCATTTTACCCAGGCTAGTCTCAAATTCCTGGGCTCAAAGCAATCTGCCCACCTTGGCCTCCCAAAATGCTGGAATTACAGGTGGGAGCCACCATGCCAGGCCTACTATTATATTTTTCATACCACTTTACATTTAATAAAAACTTTCAAATATTATTATTCCCACAAATGTTTAAAGTTACCCTTCATTCTTTTTAAAATAATGTATAAATTTGAATTGAGATACCCTGAGAAAGTAAAAGATGTTTTGCAGATCTCAGATTTCTTAATTAATCTGTTTCAGATTGACAGAATAACAATTCTAGTTACAGATTTTAAAAAATATAAAAAGCATTTTTTTTCATTTAGTGAATCAACAATAAAAACTATTTAGTTCTTAGTTTATTTTCCCATATTACATTAGGAAAAGGCAAGACCACTTTTCAAAGGTCCCTCATTACATATAGTTTGTTTTCACAAAGTTATAATAACTCAAATTCAGGGAAATAAGACAGGAAAATCTAAAAAGAGTCTTTAAAATAAACCATGCAAAACCCTGTAGCAGATGCACAAATGTGTTTGAGTTTACACATTCTCAAATGCATAAACTGCTATGGATTTAAACCTATAGGAATGCCTTTTTAATAAAATACAAATTTTGAAGAATTGACTTAAAATAATTAATATCATACATACACAGTATACATTACCTTAAGAAGGTATCTTGCAGCTGATGAGGCATAGTTGCAAAATCAAATGCACAGTAAGATTGGGGAAGAAACACTTCCATGTTTTTCCGAACTTCTACAGGAGGATTAGTCATAATAGGAGCTGCACTTCCAAAGAATGGATATGAGTACCTAGAATTAAAAAAAAAAAAGAAAAGAAAAACAAAAAGTCTTATGGTTTACAGATCAGACTGTTTTTTAGAAAAAAGTATAATATTATAAGAAAATATAACTTTTGAATAGAAACATGGTAGAAATACCAATCTGCCATCTGTGTGAAAAGTTCCTTAAGGGCACATGTCCTATCTTTTTCATCTCTGCACTCCTAGGGAAAAATAGGCAGTTTCTGCCATATATAAATATTCAAGAAATGCTTCCTAAATTTATTTGTAAAACTAGTTTCTTTTACACAATAGTGTCCTGATTTTTTATGGGATAAAAAGCCCTTAGTAAACTCCAAAAGGATGCACTCATGGTAATCTGGTAATCATGGTAGTCTTGCAAAAATGCAAGCAATTCAAATGTATTATGGATGAATCAAAGAGTGACATAACACTGTTTCTCCCTTTCATCACAAAGTCATGCTAGATTAAATGAAAGAATGCCTGACTATTGCTAAACTTACCTTGTATTTAAAGCCAAATATAAAGATATTACAATATTCATTTAAATTTAATCCTGTATCTTGTTATACATACATGAGAACTAAAATTTAAAAATTACTAGTAAAAACTGCTTTCCAACAAGAAGAATCCTATGTATTCACCCAATTCCTATATAATTACGTATCCATTTAAATCAATTCATCTCAGAGAAAGTTAAATGCCCTAGAGTTTCAACTCCCTACACTTAACACCACACTACAGGATTTAGTGATTAAAAGAAAAAAAAACATATTAAAGGAAGTCTTGCAGATGAGAAACTTCAAATACCAGTGCTACCAAACAAATTCCATGATACAGCTGCAAACTACAATTTCATACCAATACAGAACATGGTATGAAAATTTATCATAAAATTTATCAAACAGAAAAAGTTAAATGGCCAGCATTTTTAAAGGGCCTTAAAATGATTCAAAGACAGAACTATTAGTCCTTATCAAGTGAATTCCATGAAGAGTGTTAAGTGGATTGTAACTATTTATTTCCTCAACTTTTGCAAATGCTAATGCTTGTTCCAGAGAAATTTATGAGGAGTTGCTAACTACCCAAACTAAACACATTATTGTATTATATTTAATTTATATCTTGGGCATAAAAGTCTATAAAAATGTAACATCATTAAAAACAAATTATTGTGTAAAACTACTTAACTGACATATATATATGAAATATCTAAAATTATTTATTAGAACAGTCTAGATACATTCCACTTACAGCTGATGAAGTACGGTTTTTAATTCATACCTATGAAATGTGGGTGTTGGGATTATAAGCTCCCATTATAATACAATTTTATAGAAAAATCAGATAATATACTACCATTATTTTGACCGGTAACACCTTTTTCCAGAAAAAAAGCACTTTTAAAGTTTAAGAGGCACTGTACTTTAAATGGCATATAACATATATTTAACATAATACATATAATAGGTATTATATTACTTAGAATAAATTATCATAAATGCCTACAATTATTATACCAGAATAGATAAGACAGTTACCTCTTATACTACCAATGCCAACCTGGTTTGAATTCAAAGTCATTAGGATATAGCCTTACCCCCTTTGAGTCCACTGATTTAACAAATGTTATAACTTCTTTGGTGACATTTCTTTCTCTGCAATTCCCCAAACAGAGGAAAGTCCTTTCTCTTCAGAAAATAATACTTTGAAACAAAATCAAATCACACCTTAATATACAGTTGATTGGAAAACCAATCTCCAAGGCATGTATACTCCTTAAGTCTATTGAAAAGCAAAAATGATGTGATGTTGCTGGAACAGCAATCTTCTGTCCTGAAGCTACTTCTGAAGCATTGGATGTAGTTACTGGCTGGGCCAGTGACACAGGTACAGAAGAACTGGCTAAAATGAACATAAAATAAAAAAAATAATCATACTTGCTAGAAGTTTCTCTTAAATTGTACAAATAACTTAAGGCTGTCATCTCATTTACCTTTAAGCAGAAATTGGGCTATTTTGTCTAATGAACATATGAATTGAGGTTTAAGTATCTTAAAAGTAACTTGCACAAAATAACCCAGGTTTCAATTTCCGTTCTAGAATTGTATGAAAAAAGAGCTTACTCTCAATATATATACAAAACATACAGAACAAATAGAGAAATATATATAACAGCAGCCTAGCAGGCACGAACTTATTTCCAAAAGGGACATAACTTAGCATTTGAAAGGCTGTATATGAAGCTTACTGCGATATAACAACATCACCTTTTTAAAGTAGTTTTGGCTATTTTAGGCATATTTAAAATACTCTAATAGAAAGCTAAAACTTAGACAGCCAAACCTTTTATAGATTGAGAAATACTTAGTGAGCAGTCTAAGTCACACAGCTACTCAGTGACAGAGATGTAATTTACAGCAAAGATGTCTAACTCCTAATCCACTACTACTTACACTACTAAATATAGCAGCAATAGATGAAAAAATTTTATTAAGTCAGATAAACACAAATTCTCAGGCTCTCCCTTAACTTTAGGATCAAAAATGGCTATTATGAGTTTACTATAAGAGGTAGTTAATGTTTTCTCCAAAATTCAAGATATTTAAGAATTTAATCATTTAAAAAATCTATTCACAATAACTATATTCTTCAATGTCTATTCAATAGGATATTTCCAGTACAAGTAAAAGAAAAAATTCTCTTACCTTAATTTAGTGAATTATATTTGGAAGTTAGATAGATTGCAATGACTTTGCGTTGAAATTTTTTACATTTCCACACACTATTGGTTCTTAACAAGTCCACAATTTTTACTTATATCTCATGAAAGTTGACATAGTCATTTTTTAGATGGTTGCAAAATGTAATACCTCAAAGATCTGTAAACAAACAAACAAACAAAAGACCTTACCTTTTGGATTCGGTTTGGTGTCCTTATCATATTGCAAACTTTCCACTTCACTTTCTGTTGCATCATCTTTTGTTGGAGGTGACTGGTTGTGAGACGGAACAGGGGACACCCTTGGTGATTTTGGCCCAGTAAGTGTCTTCTCCTTTATGGGGGTTAAAACTTTCTTCTTTGAATGCTCTGGCTCATGTTCATTCTGGGTCTTTAATTCAATTAAAGACTAAAAACAATTTTTAATAAAGGATAATTTGCAAAGAACTTTCCTTCACAATTAAGCAAAAAAAAACTTGGCATTGTTTTTAAAAACATAAGCTTCCTTTCCCAGTTTGGATATTCCTAGTCTATTTTTCTTCATAATTTGCAAATTTCCTTATAGCATCTAGGACCAGAAAAAGGAAGATGAACAGAGGAAATACGATATCCAGAGCTGAATACCAAAATGCATCCTAATGAGTAAGAAGGGATATTGGAGAAAAGAAGTCAGGAATAGGTGTCCCTGGGAATGGTTATTCCTACTAATGTGGTACAATGGAGAACTACATTGCTGAAAAGAAAAAAGATGTCTAATATGACTTTCTTTCTCTTCTTTATTCCACTCCCCACTAAAAATATATGTATATGTCTTTAAAGCACTCATTTCAGTTTTTGTATTTTTAATTCACAAACTGAATAAAGATCAGCTTTTTGAAAGAGCAAGATAAAGTTGATTCTGGGAATAGATACAATAAAAAAAATACATAGTCAAATAAATGCTCATCTGTGTTATGAAAATTGACTAAAGACAGTATGAGGACTAAAAAGCAATAAGGAACCAAGGATTTTATTTTAGCTTAGGTTGTGTTAACCAAAAAGATAACAGTAATGCAGATTCCTAGGTCTAAAAATGTTCTCTTTTACTGGCGTTCCTTTTCTGCCTTAGTCATTAACTGAGTTGGTGGTGGGGGAGACCATGAGTGGGTTTCCACTACACAAGAAGACTGTCCCAAAGGCTAAGAGGGCTCTGGGACAAACCACAACAGAAGTTACAACACTTTTCAGAAAGGTCTTTTCAGAAAGGAGGTATCATATAACACATGCCACTAATTAAGAGTAATAAATATATCCTTCTGAAGGTAATTCTTCTGAGGTTCAACTTTTCTAAGTAATCATGAGTGGGACTAGTGGAGCTGGGGGAATGAAAGGAGAGCCACTACTTGCCTGGGAGTCTATGCCTTCTCTCTGCAGAGCCACAGACACTCCCACAGTTGGGGCTAGCTCCACAGGAATAGGTGCAAGCTTCTGTTTGGCTCTGTTTGGAGGGTCAAGAGTAAAAGCACCCTCGACTGTGACTGGGCGCTGGTTGATTTCTGTACTGCCCTTTTTTAGTAATCCAGTTAAAGGTATTTCTGTACTTCCAAGTGACTGGTCTCCACAGCAGAGATGAATCTAATATGAAAGGGAAAATCAAAATAGGGCTTTATACTTTCTCCTTTCTCCTAAACATCATAAACTTAATAAGAAGTTATAAAATGATTCACAGAAAGAAAATATAATGCAGATTATACCTCATTGACCTGAAGTGACTAAGTAAGGAATTCTCACACATAATAGTTAAAACTGGTGATAAAACCCAAATTTAACTAAAAACTCGATAATAGCTGTTACCTTTTTCATTTCTTCTTTGAGTATTACATAATCATATGTTATTGCTTTTCCTCTTTGGTGAGCTACTTTAATATTTTACTATGCAAAGTGTATAACAAAATAACTAATGCATGAATTTAAACAAAAAACAAAGAAATACCTCAACATTTTTCTATTCCATTTTATCATTAATTTAAACATAGTTTAAAAAAAATAAGTCAGTGGATCAATCCTGATTTGGAATTTAAAAACCTCAAATAGTTTTGTTTTATTCACCCATAAGATACCTTGAGTATTTATTTCTCTCTTTTCTTGCTTTTCAGACCTCATATTAAAAAGAGTGCTTAAAAGTAAGTAAAAGAATATCTCTGGAGTGGAATATAGTGTTAATCACTGATAGCTAATTAAAAGTTCAATATTACCACCTTTTGACAAGTACAAAAAAAAAAACTGTTCTAGATAAATGTTATATAACTTATTTTGCCTCACTATATTGAAGCCTTAGCAAACTTCACATTTTAATGAATAATAAATACACAATCATGCTATAAAATATATTTAGCTCTAATACCATTAGTGAAAGAGTTAAGAGACGGCTGGCCACAGTGCCTCATGCCTGTATCCCAGCTCTTTGGGAGGCCAAAGCGGACAGATCACGAGGTCAGGAGATTGAGACCATCCTGGCTAAAATGGTGAAACCCCGTTTCCACTAAAAGTACAAAAAAAAATTAGCCGGGCGTTGTGGCATGTGCCTGTAGTCCCAGTTACTTGGGAGGCTAAGGCAAGAGAATCGCTTAAACTCAAGAGGCAGAGGTTGCAGTGAGCCAAGATCACACCACTGCACTCCAGCCTGGATGTCACAGCGAGACTCTGTCTGAAAAAAAAAGAGACCTGTAACTTAGTCTCAAAGTTACTATATTAAGGTGTAATATTTCTATGGGCTGGAGAAAAAGTATTTTTATCATGTAAGTGTCCTCCATTAGAAACTAATAAATAAATCAACACTTTTGGTAAGGACTGATATCTTAGATACAAAATAAAATTCAAACTGCTTTTGTCTGCCTGTCATCATTTTATACAGTCTTCAGTTTTCTAAATATCTTGGGTTTAGGAGAACCATCTCTGAAATTTATTTCTACTAAAATTTCCTAATGTTTCTTCTCACCTCCTGTCCATTACTTTATTTTAAACAAATGAATATCTAACCCTATACAACACTACCCTATTTCTGTTTTATCAAAAGGAAGTGTCATAAAAGACAGAAGAGTAAGGTTTACTAGGTAAAGTTAACTTATCTTTTTTGTGAGACAGAGTCTTGCTCTGCTGCCTTGAATAGAGTACAGCGGGGTGATCATAGCTGACTGCAGCCTCCAATTCCTGGACTCAAGTTATCCTTCCACCTCAGCCTCCCGAGTAGCTAAGATTACAGGCACACACCACCATATCTAAGTATTTTCTTTTTTCTTTTTTGTAGAGACAGAGTCTTGTTATGTTGCCCAGGCTAGTCTTGAACTCTTGGCCTCAAGTGATCCTCCCATCTTGGCCTCTCAAAGTGCTGGGACTATAGGAATGAACTACCATGATCAGCCAATGTTTGCTTTTAAATAGAGTCCAATTTAAAAAGAGTTCATAAAAAAAATACTCAACTCAAGGGCAGATTTTAGAAGGCTGTCTTAGCTTGCTGCTTTTAAAAACAGTAAGGCATATATATTTTGAAATCAAGAGTGTGATGTGTGCGCCTACACCTAATATCTCCACTAACAGTAATAAAACCTTGCCTGTGCCCACAGCTCTAGGCTCCAGGAATAATTATTTATTGCAAAGGACTGATAACTGATATACCTCTTTTCTCAATTACTGGGAAAAGAGGTGTTACCTCATAAAATTCTGAAGTAACTGTAATGCCAATGACTTCATGTCTCAGGATAGTACCTAAAAAAATTAGAAGATGTGGCAGAAAGATAACCCCTACTACTGAAATAGAATTAAGCTGAGGTACTAAACTCTAGTTTAAAACTGTTTAGGTACTAAATTAATGCTTAAAAGACCACCTCCAGTTAAAAACGTTTGCTGCAGTACTTACCTGTAGTTTAGACTGAAGAGCCAGGTAAACACGAAGAACTTCTACACTGCTACGGATGCGAACTGATGCTCTCTCTGGCTCAAAGTTAGGGTTGATCAAATCACTGAAGGGTTCATTTGTAACATCATTTCCCAGTAAAGAGTAGTAAAAAAAAAACTCAGGCTGTCTTTCTGGAAGTTTCATGGTACATGGAATTAACTAAACATTTCAGGAAAAAGAAAACAGTATTACTTTCTAAACCACTAAACATGCTTGTGCATCTATTGTACTTCAAAAATATTTGCGAAAATGTTTTTTTATTTGATGTCTTAAAATTAACCCCTCAAAATGTCTGAATTTCTGCCAAATTACTATTAAATTACTCGTTTAATTTTTTAAAGGGTTGTCTTAGAAAAGCAGAGTCTAAAAGACTTTATAGATTTATGTTGCTTTAAAGTTTTCATTGCATTCAACTGGTCCATGAAAGAATATGTGAAGTCTCACTAGAAGAAAGAGGTTAAATATTTCAAACTCAGCTTTCCTTATTTTCACATATTTTATTTCATCTTACCCTTACTCAGCCATAAGAGGCTCTATGTTATAAATGAGAAAAGGCTTTAAAAAATTTAATGCAGGCTATTTAATATATGACATCTTACTTAAGGTCTCCGATAAAGTTTTTAGCTATTCTGTCAAAATTTAGAGGCCTACGGAACACCAAAAAAATGCCTTTTGTACTATGAGCGTTACTTTTCAGAGTTGATAGTGTCATGGCTACATATGACTAAGGGATGGGATTCCTGTCCTACAAAACATAAAATGTCTTCTAACGACCCCTAATGTTCAATAGCATATTGTTAAACAATAAGCTATAAACATTTAATGTGTTCATCAATAGGGGATGGCTTAAATATAATTATCATATACCATGGTTGCTAAATAATAACACAATAACTGTAAGTTATCTAAGACAGCAGTCCCCAGCCATTTTGGCACCAGGGACTGGTTTCATGGAAGACAATTTTTCTACAAACAGGAGGGTGTAGGGGGAACAGTTACAAGAGGAAACTCTTCTACCTCAGATCATTAGGCATTAGATTCTCATATGGAGCATGCAACCTAGATCCCTTCGTGCTCCTATGAAAATCTAATGCTGCCACTGATCTGACAGGAGGGAGAGCTCAGGGAATAATGCTCGCTTCCCTGCTGCTCACCCCCTGCTATGTAACCTGGTACCAGTCCACAGCCTGAGGGTTGGGGATCCCTGCTCTAAGACATATTGCTGGTTTAAAAAAAATTACAAAATAGTTTATATAGTTTGTGAAAATAAAAGTAGTAACCACTTAGATTACAATAGCACAATACCAGACACATAATAAATGTAAGTTATTTTAATCCCACACTGTAAAATGTATTCATGTTTAAGTGAGTAGATTTTAATCATGTGGACGTATACACACCTATGCACTTAGAATTGTTATGATCACAGATTCTGGAGTCAGATCCCAAACTCTGGTTCCATCAGTAACTTACTGTAAAGCTTTAGAAAAATTACTTAATCACTGTGTGTATCCACTTGTTTTAGGGTTGTTGGTAGGATTAAAAGAGATACATAGTCGCGGCTACAACAATGCCTAGCACACAGTGAGCTGTTAAGTGAGAATGGAAAATACCTCGGGAAAAACACACTGTCCATAAGAGTGATTATTCTGGAAAAGTTTAGACAAGATTTTCATTTTTACTTTATTTCATAATCACAAAGCAATAAAAATATTAAGAAATAAAGATACTTATATATTTCACAGTATATTTAATTCTAAGTTATTCCCATTATGGAAAGAAATTCTTTTAAAAATTCTTTATTATCCTGATATTTAGAGTCTATATTTTTTTCCTACTCTTAACTTTGAATATTTAAGAAAAGAAGGAAGCAAGATTATCACTAGCCAGTCTTCCATCTCCAAACTTAATCCTCCATTCTAAAACTTTATAGTAACATGTGCTAGGTCATTGATTTGCATCTGAAAAGTTTTATAAATTTGTTTATTGCTAGATGCTTTTTCACACTGCCTTTGAATAAGTTGAGAGGAAAAAACTAAATAGCTAGTTTCATCCCAAATGTAAAGAATACAATTATTAAGCAGCAACACCCCACCACCCATACTCTCCTGCCCCAAGTCCCCGGAAATCACAAATCTGCTCATAGGAACTTCTGTCTATTGTGGATGTTTCATATAAAGAGAACCATACAATGTGTGGCCTTTTGTGTCAGTCTTCATTCACTTAGCATGTTTCCAACATTCCTTTATGCTGCTGCAAGTATCACTACTTCATTCCTTTTTTTTTTAAACCATTAAGATGGAGGTCTTGCTATGCTGCCCCAGCTGGTCTTGAACTGCTGGGACTCAAGGGAGCCTCTTGCTTCAGGCTCCTGAGTAGCTGGGATTACATTTGTGTGCCACAACCGCCCACAGGTAGTAGTACTTTAATAGCTAAATTGTATTTAATTGTGTAGATATACCAAAGTTTGTTTATCCATTCATCTAGGCATCTGTTTTCACCTTTTGATAGCCAAAACTTTTGAGAGCCAAAAGTTTTCATCTTTTAGCTATCATGAATAGTATTGCTATAAACACTCACATACAAGTTTTTATTTGAACACCTGTTTTCAATACTTTTGGGGATAGACCTAGGAGTAGTATTGCTGGTCATGTGGTAATTCTATTTAACATTCTGAGGAATCTATCTGGCTTACTTTTTTTATAGAGATAGCAAGCAGTTTGCCAGACATCAACTTGTGTTGTTTTTTTTAAACTAAACTGAAATAGTAATTTGTCCCAGTAAGTTACCTGTATCATCAAGAACTGTATTACATTGGTTTTTAAGAGTTGCAGACTCAATAGGTCAATTACCCACAGGAAACTTTACCATACAAATGTGGCTTCTCACAAACTATATGGTAGGCACCTTACTAATATTACCTCATTCCTCATGCACAACTGAAAAGATAGTACTATCACCACTATATAACTATAAAATCAAGCCTCAAAAAGGTTAAGTAACTTGCCTAAGTTGAAGGAGCTAGTAAATAATGCGAATGAGATTCCAGTTCAAATCTATCTTATTCCAAACTCATTAAGAGGCAAGAGAGTATTATACGGGAACAAGAGAATAATAAAACTGATCACATGGTCAGATATACTTGGGGCATTAACTAGCTGTAAGATCTTCCCAAGACTTGGTTTCCTTATCTCTAAAATGAAAATAACTCCAGATTGTGGTAGGATTAAATACAAAATATGCAGAGTGGTGGCACAATGTCTATTATACAGAGCATTATACAGTAATCAATAAATAGGAACAATTATGCCTCCCTAAGGAGGATAAAAATGTTGAAATAGTGATTTAAAATTCAGCCAGGCATGGTGGCTCATGCCTGTCATCCCAGCACTTTGAGATGCCTAGGCAGGAGGATCACCTGATGTCAGGAGTTCAAGACCAGCCTGGCCAACATGGTGAAACTCCATCTCCAATAAAAATACAAAAACTAGCCAGGCATGATGGCAGGCACCTGTAATAGCAGCTATTCAGGAGGCTGAGGCAAGAGAATCCCTTGAACTGGGAAGGTGCAGGTTGCAGTGAGCCGAGATTGCACCACTGCACTCCAGGCTGGGCGACAAGAGTGAGACTCCATCTCAAAAAAATAAAATGCTTTGCAAATGTGTTAACAACACAGTAAAAATACAGTACATTCCTAATTATCTGACATGTGGACAAGAGTGTTCTGATGTTGTTAATAAATAAAAAGACAGTAGATATCTGGCTTTCCCTGCAACTAGAGTGGCATATTAAGCTATAACAATCCACAAGCAGAGCTTTAAGAAGAGAAGAAGAAAAATAAGGAAACTGACAGAAAGGCAAAAGTACATATGTACCAATGAGGAAATTACAGTACCAAATTAGGAGAGAAAGAGTAAATGCTCAAAGAACACAAAGTTCTTTATATAGTGGGCATGAATTTGGTGTGACAAAGTAAACACATTCCTGAGAAAAATCTTTACCTGATGTATCTTGCAAATCAAATAATAATGTGGCCACTAATTGCATATTTCATTTGTGAATGTGGATTACATGGACATTTTGTTCCTTTACGAAGTAAATAAGGTCAGGCATGGTGGCTCACACCTGTAATCCCAGCACCTTGCGAGGCTGAGGTGGGAGGATCATTTGAGGCCAGGAGCTCGAGACCAGCCTGAGCAGCATAGAGAAACCTTGTTTCTTTAAAAAATTTAAAAATTAGCTGGGTGTGATGGCACATGCCTGTAATCCCAGATACTCAGGAGGCTGAGGCAGAAGGATCAATTGACTCCTGAAGCTCAAGGCTACAGTGGGCTACGATCATGCCAAGGTACTCCAGCCTGGGCGACAAAGACTTGTCTCTTAGGGAAAAAAGCAGGGAAGAGAATAATCTGATAAAAATTTTACAGTCACAAACCATATTATCTATTTTTATAAGTATTAACTATTTCCACTACTATAGAACAACATAATGTCAAGAAAAGTAGACTTGTAAAACCAAGTTGATGGCAGAGGAGGGAAAGAAAAAGAGAAGTGGACTTGAGAAAGGCAGTGGAATAACAGCTATTCTTGTGCTGAGCCACTGTTGGGAAGAAGGCAATCTACCATGAGCCCTGAGCATTCCTATGCATTCTTGCAGAGTATGCCAAGACTGCAAAGCCCGAACCACTCTTTTACTCAGCCCATTTCCCAGAGTTGTTTAAGCAGCTTGAGAGATAAGGTAATGTGTCTTCCTGGACAAAAACCAGGCCTGCTTACTGCTTATAATAAAAGTAGCAGGTTCCCCAAATTCGGTTTCCTCACCTATGATAAAACCCACTAATGTACAAAGCAACCACCTGGGCCCCTCTGTGTAGTCCCCATGGGACTGGGGGTAAGGGGAACTGAAGGAAATATACCAATATTCATGTTCTTGCTGTGCTGAGGGTAATAAATTCCTTTGTTTCTGATCTAAGAAACTGTGTCTTCTCCTAGCCTCCATGATAGTAATAGCTTAATTTGTTAGTTTATAAACAAGGTAAAATAGAACCCTAAACACTATAGGCATTAAGTATTACTGGAAGAAAGTATTCCTTACATTGTTTCTCCAAAAAGTAAATTATTCACAAATTTAAAAATCCTTTCATGTCAGTCCTTACAATGCCACACAGTACAATGGAAAACAATGTTAACTGATGGTCATTCTCCTAAATCCTGAGAGATTTAATTTATTCTCTTACAATCAAGATAATAAAAATCTATTCTTTTTGTAAATTAAAAAGTTTTCTTTCTAATATAAAAGAAAACATGTTATGAACTCATTTTTCAAAAGTTAAAAAAAAAGGTCTACTTGTAAATCTTTTTAATACCTGGAAGGTAAAATGTTTTACATAGTGTTTTCAAATTCTTCATTAGTCACCAATCTCATGGAAAGTCTCACCTGTTCCAACTGGGTGGCAAATGCTATGGTCACTGACATAATGAAGGAGTCAGTGCAATATTCTGCTGGTCCAATCTGATGGTAGCCTCCCTCTTCATTCAGCACTGCCACAATGTCCCTGGGGTCAAGTCCGGCCAGGATGGCAGGTACTTTACAAAGAAAAACACAATTAAACTACATTGTACTTTGTCATAAACCATTATAAGATTTTTAAAACTGATTATATTTTTCAATTTGCTTGGTAATTTTCATGAATACAGTTAATATCTAATAAGGTTTCCTTTACTTTCTTACATATTCACCAAAGTAACCTTACTTAACCAGCATTTTCTTTTCTGTACATAAAAGTAAAATTCTGAAGCAACATTTTTAAAACCTTTAGGTAATAAACCACATAGAAAAGGCATCTAACATAGGTTTTACAGTGAATCTAAACTAGAAAGTGAGTAAGCTAGATTTGGCTAAGAAGAAAAGTGTGACTGAACAGGGAATGGGGGAGTTAAAAAAAAATGTTCTAGACAGAAAGAACAGTATGTACAAAAACACAGAAGCAACCAAAAGAAAGCATGTGGTGAGAAAACTGACACAGGCATAGAATGCCAGATCACAGAGTGAGAACCGACATACAGAAGGAGGTAGGACTGGAGAGATAAGCAGAGGCCACATCATACCGTCTTTCTGTATGCTATCCAGAAACATTTTTGGATAGTTTTCTAATAAGAGAAAATGATGAAAACAATTTTGAGAAGAAAACTGACATAATCAAATATGCCTTAGTATGAGAAGACTGAAGAGGGACAGCGTTTTTCAAATTGATTTAAAAAATAAAAAGTATACACAACTAAAATAATAGATAATATCCAATGTCAAGGAGAAGGCAGGAAAGTGAGTGCTTTCAGTGTTGGCAGGTATACACTAGTATAACCTATTAGAAGGTGATGTATCAGGGCCTACCAGAATTTCACATGTGCATACCCTATAAACAAGCAATCCTTCTTCTAGGAGTTAATCCTAAAGAGCTGTGCTCACAGTAGCAGTGGCTAAAAACAGTATGATTAAGAGCACAGATATCCGAGTCACACAGAGTAAGGTTCCAATCCCAGTTCCGTCCTTCACTTGTCATATAGGGAAACTAAATCCATCTCTTTTAGTCTTTTTTTTTCTAGAAAGCTTTTATAGAGTTGTTGAAAGATCAAATTAAATAATGAAAGCAAAGCATTTAGCACAGCCTCTGACCCATTAATCACTTTAATAAAGGTAGCCATTATATAGTAAGGCCAATAGAGCTTAGAAGTTAAAATAATAACTATGACATGCTCTCACTGACACAGAAGGGAGTTACAAACAGGGTGAAGGTGAAAACAGAATAAATCTTTAGTGTTGGAATGGAACTGAAGGTGTCAATCTGGACTATATATATATATAGTAGTGTCAATCTATATATATAGAACAGCATCAATTCAGATATTGAATCTGAATTCAATATATATCTAGAACAACATCGATTCAGATATCTCATATATATATATATATTTGAGACAGAATCTTGCTCTGCCACCCAGGCTGGAGTGGATCCTGGCTCACTGTAACCTCCACCCCGCAGGTTCAAGCGATTTTCCTGCCTCACCTCCTGAGTAGCTGGGATTACAGGCTTGTGCCACCAAGCCAGGCTAATTTTTGTATTTTTAGTAGAGATGCTGTTTCACCATGTGGGCCAGGCCAGTCTCAAACTCCTGGCCTCAAGTGATCCACCTGCCTCGGCCTCCCAAAGTGCTGGGATTACAGGCATGAGTCACCGTACCTGGCCCTGTTCAATGTATATTGATAAATATAAGCAAAATGATGTATATGTGCTATGATTTCAATGTGTCCCCACCAAAACTCCTGTGTTGAAATTTAATGGCTAGTATGATGGTATTACGAGATAAGGTCTTAAACAGGTGATTAGGTCATGAGAGCTCCTCCCTAATAAATAAGATCGGGTGCCTTTATGAAAGGGCTTGGTGGAGAGAGTTCCTCTCTTGCTCTTCAGCCTTTCATTATGTGAGGATTCGGGACAAAGTCCCTCACCAGATGCCAGTGCCTTGATCTTGAACTTCCCAGCCTCCAGTACTGGGAGAAATAAATGTCTATTCTTTATAAATCACCCAGTTTGTAGTATGCTATTACTGCAGCACAAAACAGGTAAGACAATATGTGTATATACAAATGTGTGTATGTATTTATGCGTGTGTGTACACACGTATGCACATATTCCTACACTTTGTCTACTGAAAGGACCTGGGAGCAGTGACACCTCAATATCAGCTAACATACCTAGCACCTAGATCTTGACTTCTAAACATCATTCTTTACTAAAGGGAAGCAGGGCTCCTTAGAGAAATGGCTGAATCCAGGGCTGACACAGGGTAAGCACAAGATGAGCTTGGAACATCTTCCTGTGCCAGAAGATATTTTTTTAAAAGCTCAAAAAGTCATGGAGACATTCAAAAGGAAACAAAAGCAACTTGAAGTGGCTGCCCAAATCTGGGACAAATAATTAAGGGTAGCTAAATATTGTAAAACAATAAATAAGAAGAGAAAACTATAAATTCAGACTGATATAAATAAGTGAATAAATTGAAGGTCTAATGAGAAATGGAATATATTCATGATTTCACATTTCTGCCCCATAAAAGAGTTATTAATTACAAAGGAAAAAAACAGTTGAGAACACTAACACACAACAGTTTAATCAAGTAATCAAAGTGGGCATCATCATTAATGTGACAAATGAAAATTGTGCACCACTTGATGCAATGGGAAGAACAAGGCATCTCTTCTGGGATATTCTGCCAAACATGCATAAGCTACATCTAAAATCAGACAAACTTGTCATGAAACATTCTATAAATTAAGTGGCCTGCAGTCTTCAAAATTTCAAGGTCATGGAAAGATCAAGGAACTATTTCAGAATACACAGATATACGCAAGTCTATAAATGTAATTCACCACATAAACAGAACCAAAGACAAAAACCACGTGATTATCTCAATTGATGCAGAGAAGGCCTTTGACAAAATTCAACAGCCATTTTTGCTAAAAACCCTCAATAAACTAGGTATTGACGGAACGTATCTCAAAATAATAAAAGCTATTTACAACAAACCAACAGCCAGTATCATACCGAATGGGCAAAAATTGGAAGCATTCCCTTTGAAATCTGGCACTAGACAAGGATACCCTCTCTCACCACTCCTATTCAATATAGTACTGGAAGTTCTAGCCAGAGAAATCAGGCAAGAAAAAGAAATAAAAGTTATTCAAATAGGAAAGGAGGAAGTCAAATTGTCTCTATTTGCAGACGACATGATTGTATATCTAGAAGACCCCATCGTCTCAGGCCAAAATCTCCTGAAACTGATAAGCAACTTCAGCAAAGTCTCAGGATACAAAATCAA